>JAIPMN010013088.1:0-24911 GCA_020650975.1 Apostichopus californicus | reverse complement strand
GCCCCCCCCCCCCCCCATCCTTCCCACTTTTGATTTCATGACAAAGGTAGCATTTAAATCATGTGCATGTACATGTAATGCATTGCATGGGAGGTCAAAGGCCAATACTGGTCAGTGGAAGTCAAGCAGTGACAACCTTGCTAGCATGATATCTCAGTAAGGGAACCGTGAAGGGATCCCATATGTTATGTCTTGAGATATTTTTATTTGGGATCATATCAAGGAGTTTTGTCAATTTCTTTAAAGATACAAGAGGAGGAGGAGGAGGAGACACAGGAAGAAGTCTTTGAAGATGAAGATGATGATATTGAGAGCTCCAAAAATGTCTTAGATGTTGAAGACCTTGGAGTCATGATGAAGTCTTCACAAAAGGTAAAGTAATGTCTCCAATTATGTAATAACTTAAAAGTAGACAATTTCCGGATTTTGTTTTCGTAGCGTGATTGTAATTCCCAAATCTCATGCAGTGAGACTCCCTTTTGAAACTGCGTTGATGTGCCATCTAGTCCAAAAAATAATTTTTATAGAACTTTTTTTAATCCATTTATATTTTTAGAAAAATGAGGCAGGGGATTCAACCAAAGAGATGGTTACTCCTATGATCCGACAAAGCTTGACCAAACAAGGTAAGGCAGAGAAATACAAAGGGCTGATTGTTATCTGTTCATCTTAAATTAATATGTCGATATTTTTACTTTGTTGAATGTTATTAAATTTTATTCCTTGTTACTAGCTTGGCAAGTTGGTATTGGATAAGCATCAACCAGACTTTGCAGTAACTAACAAGCTTGGCATGTTGTTACATACATGGGAATACCTCAAGTTTCTGGCTAATATGACTCCCAAATGCAGAAACAATTTTGATGGTAATTCAAGCTGAAAATAGCTGGTGAGAATGGGCCAAATGGCCCCCATAATATTGCAGACAGCCCCCTTAGATCCCTGTGCGTCAAGAGGTTTATCAATGATATATTAGACACTGACAACTGGACCCTGGTTACAATGAAAAGAGTTGTCACTGTTCTTTCACAGTTTTCTACTAATGATTATTTTTTACTGTTGGAGGTAAGGGGGGTGGGGGGGTGCAGCTGGTGGGTGGGGGTAGATGAACTTGGCGAGGGGTTTGGACTCATTTCTATGTTAATGTTGATCATTTTGAGTTCTTCATATTCAGTGTATAAATTAAATAGCCTGAGCTCTCGGAACAGTCATCATACTGTTTATTAATTCATAAATTGAAACACACATTGTGTTGAAACAACAGTCTAAGGTGATTGGAGGTATGTTGAAACAATAGTGTAAAGTGATTGGTGGTATCGTTAAACAACAGTGTAGGGTGATTGGTGATATCTCTAGAAAACAATGTAGGGTGATTGGTGATGTCTCTTAACAACAGTGTAGGGTGATTGGTAATGACTAAACAACAGTGTAGGATGGTTTGTAATGACTAAACAACAGTGTAGGGTGGTTGGTAATGACTCCAAACAACAGTGTAGGGTGATTGGTAATGACTAAACAACAGTGTAGGGTGATTGGTAATGACTAAACAACAGTGTAGGGTGGTTGGTAATGACTCTAAACAACCGTGTAGGGTGATTGGTAATGTCTCTAAACAGCAGTGTAGGGTGGTTGGTGGTATTACACAATTCTAGAGTGATTGGCAGTTTCTCTTTATAAATGATTTAATAATATCTTTCTTTGCAGGTTACAAATTAATTGGCTCACATTCAGGAGTTAAGCTCTGCAGGTGGACAAAGGTAAGGAATATTGGACGTTTTCCCTAAATGCAAATCCAACAGTTTAAAGTAAAGCTAAATGCTAGAGATGTACTGTAAGAGAAATGTGTAAAATTTCATTAAAACTATTCAGAGGAGTCTGTCTTTTGGGTGATATTTGAAGAGAGTTTTAGAAGAGCAGTTTTGATTCAAAATCATTATCTTAAAGGGTCAATGTTATTCCCACACAGAGTATGCTTCGGGGTAGAGGTGGTTGCTACAAACATACCTTTTATGGTATTGAAAGTCATCGATGCATGGAGACCACTCCCAGCTTGGCATGTGCTAACAAGTGTGTCTTCTGCTGGAGGTAAGTAATATCATTGTGTTTGGAAACATAATGCAATCAAATACATGTTTCTATTTGTTAACTTTGGAAACGTCCGAGCCAGTTACTATACTCTCCGTAATGTAAGTTGTTTACAAAGTTGACCAAACTTTGGAATGAATTTTGCCCTGTTACAGACAGTAGATGAAAGTGATGAATTTCTGAAACACAAAGTCTAACCATATTTCTTGGAGAATTTTTCCTATATTGTACACACCTTCTCTTGCTTACCCCAGCCCTCCCCCACCCTTGTTTATGTCAATTCTTCCAAATTCCTTTAAATCTTGTATTTTATTTGTCTAATTTAAGCACAAAATGTTCTTCTTGAAATAGAAGACTAGTCACTTCACAAAGACAACTTGCTGAGGTACTCTTGATAGGAACAGACTCTTAAGGAACTTTAGTGAAAAACATACATTATTGCTGACATTTCTTCTTGTGTTAATTATTGACAGTGCACCATGATATGAACCATTCCCTTTCTTTCACTGTTATATATCACTAACATTTTGAAACACTCTGGTTGTCACCTACAAGAGCAGGGTACAATTTGGCGTGTTCGAATAGAGGCTATCCGACCAATATAAAGACGCAGTACAAGAAATTCAACAACACATTCAAGTATAAGCTTGATAATAAATGTAATTCTTCAAAGTTACACAAAGTTTCGTCTTCCTTTAATTAATATGGGTATAAGGCTAAATCATCAATACCTTGGATTCAAATATTAATCAGGTAATAGCATGTAGTTCAAGTAATATGCAACGTTGAAACCATTTGCACGAGATTAACAAATGTTGGGTGTTTCTACATAAATTTTATTTTACACTGTAACGCTTACTCAATACCCCAGCGGTTCGTTTATCCTAGAGAAGCTAAGTGATACATCATACATAGATAATGTTGGTTTTACAACAATATTAAGAGTAGTTTCCTGTGAACACGATATTAAGTATTCAAAATCCAACGACGTTCAGTTGTCCAACGCTTCTCAGTATTTGTTTATGTTCTCGTAGCCATAAAGATGTTTACACCAGTCAGTTAAGGTTGATAAGGCTGAATCCGGTGAAAGTAATGAGTGGATCCAAATTAATCCCAAATGGATATACAAGTGGCACTGTATTAAATATTATGTGCTTTATTTCATCCTAGTTGAGATGATTTTCCTATTTCCACGTTTCCAAATAATAGTATAAAATTAATGAAATGTGGAAGATATTTGCGGCCAATAAATTCAACTTAAAAGATTTTGAGAAATTCCTATTTCAACATTTCTAAAATAATAACTTCAGGCCGCTAGTGGATGAATAATTTACCCCAAATTACCCATCACTTTAGTCGTTCCAGTTAATTTTACATTTTGTTAAACTCATTTCAAACATCAAAATAACTTTACTTCCATACCCTTGCGGAACAGTTTTACTGCCACATGTCGTACACCTTCGAATAATGCGTGTGGCATAGTGAAATTATATCTCTAAATTGCAATAATTCACTGATATCACACAATCGATCACCTATTATGCATGCTATATTCTCATTATCTAAAAGCCACAAATAATGCATGCATGAAAATATATAAATTTCACAGAGAAATTAAACAACTTTTCCTAAATTTTGGTCTTCAAAGTCCTGGCTTGATTTGCATCCCTTTAACATCGTTTTTACCCGATAGCAATTTAACATATTTAACCAAATAATGTTTACTGTAAATACAGGTATAATGTCAAAGTTCTACTTACAATGGTATCATATTATCGTCCCTTGGCAAGCATCGTAGTATAGCTGCAGTGATATATGTCACTTCCAATACTGCCATGAAACAGCTGCCCTCCTCAGACTCATCAGATTCTGGTACCCAGGCGACCCCTCTCAACACACTTCTTGCCAACAATGAATTCCAAATTCACACTATTATGGCCCCAGGCTAATATGGGCTTTTCGAAAATGAACTATATCCCATGCCATGTGTTGAAACGGAAAAATAATCGAGCGCCTTACCAAGAGAGACACATAAAATCATATGACTCCTTACAGCATGATGTTTCAGCTAAGAGTGAGTTGTTTGCTCCAAGCTATAGCCTACATGAATTGGCTAATCCATTGTGCAGAAAATACTTCGCATCTATTAGCACAGATTGTAAAGAAAATATCTCGCATCTATTAGCGCAGATTGTAAAGAAAATATCTCGCATCTATTAGCGCAGATTGTAAAGAAAATATTTCGCTATTAGCACAGATAGTAAGATCACCTGGACATTGAGCAATTCTATATCATGCTCAATCTACCCATGCACCTGTCTATATAATGCTGGCACATTCCTACTGCATAGACACCATCACTTAATCTGAATAGTTCCCTGGATTAAAAGTTTGAGGCCTGTTTACTCAGACAAAAGATGGCCCAGCTTACCATCCCCATAGTTAACTGTCTCTGCACCTAATTAAGCACATTAACCTTCTCGGCCTTTTGGCTAAGATCATGTGTAGTATCTGTTCCCTTTCGAGGGGAATGGTGATGCACACCCGAAGATGATCACACAGTCACAGTCCCGATGCAAGGGGACTGGGGCTGAGAGCGGATCAGTCGTTTGGTAGTTTGGTTTTCGTGCCCAGGTTCTTTCCTGGGTGACTTTTTCTTAAAAAAGTACCACCCCCATAGTAAAATACCATGGCATATCAACTCTAATGTGACAGCTCCTTATAATTCTTTACAACCAGAGGTTTACCAATTATTCTTTCAGCTCTACAGTTACTTTGAAGATGAGAACTATGTCTACCTGGTTCTTGAAATGTGTAGAAATGGAGAACTCCATACGTATCTAAAGACCAATCACAAACTACTGTCTGAGGGTGAAGGTGAGAACCCAGCGTAATAATGAAATGTAAAACGCATGCATGAAAAGGGACTAACCCCCCCCCCCCCCCACATTTCCCAGAGATGAACATTGTAGTCATAAGACTGAGCCCCTTAAAGCTGCCGTTTGTGTCGGGTTTTTTGCCAATTATAATTTTTTGGCATATAATTTGAAAATTTTATTTTCATCATATACTGTATTCAGTAGTTGATATAATATGGGAAAAAATGATGTAGTCAAAAAAGTGAAAAGCAACTTTTGCAAAAGAATTTTGTGTCGGTTTTTTGCCAATTAGAATTTTTGTCTAATATTCTGAAAGTTTTGTTTTTCATCATATATACTGTATTCAGTAGTTGATAAAATATGGGGAAAAAATGATATCGTAAAAAATGTGGAAGCGACTTTTGCAAGAGAATTTTCGGTTTATTGACAATAAGAATTATTGTCCAATATTTTGAAAACTTTGTTTTTCATCATATATACTGTATTCAGTAGTTGATATAATATGGAAAAAATATGATATTGTTAAAAAAGTGGAAGCAACTTTTGCAAAAGAATTTTGTGAAAGCAGCAAAAAAGTTCATGCTTAAGGCTATAATACTATAGAACGTTGATCTTTTTTGCTCTGATAAATTGCAGTATATTTATTTTGACTTTGGCTCTTGTTTTCAGCTGCTCATTTCTTGAAGGAGATCGTCTTAGGTTTGCTGTACCTGCATTCACACGGCATACTTCACCGGGATCTCACTCTGGCTAATATGCTACTCACAGAGGATATGCATTGTGTAAGTTGCATATAACAGTATTTATAGAGCTGTCAATCCTCGGTCTATGGTAGAGACACCTTAACTGATTGATTGCATGGTCAATTGATTGATTGATCGATCAATGGATGGATGCCCAGCACTTTTGCTTGAGATAGAAATACAGATTGTGGCCAATTGGGAAGGTGTACCTCAATGACTGACAGATTTCTTGAGATGTAGAGGTGGATGGATGAATTGTTGGATGGATGAGTGGATGCATGGATGGGTGGGTGGGTGGATGGATGATTGGATGCATGGATGGGTGGGTGGGTGGGTGAATGGTGGATGGATGGATTGGTGGATGGATGATTGGATGGATGGATGGATGGGTGGATAATTGGATGATTGGATAGATGGGTGAATGGATGGATGGTGAATGGATGGGTGGATGATTGGATGGATGGATGGATGGGTGGGTGGGTAGGTGTGTGGGTGGGTGGATTGATTTAAGTGTTGTCATAGCAAACATAAGATGCTCTTCCATGCGGCATCATCAACAGAGACACTTCATTTCTGTTTCACGATACAATTTACTAAACATGTATTTTATAGCCGAAAGAAAGACCGTGAGAATTGTGATGCATCAACCACGTACATTTTGTTCTTTTAAAAAAAATACAGAAAATTGCCGATTTTGGACTGGCAACAAGGGTGAACCTACCCAGCGACAAACATTACACAATGTGTGGAACGCCCAATTACATATCTCCAGAGATTGCGACGCGGAGCGCCCACGGCCTGGAGTCTGACGTGTGGTCCCTCGGGTGTATGCTGGTGACCTTCTTCACGGGGAAGCCCCCGTTTGACACCGCAGCGGTCAAGACGACCCTTAACAAGGTCGTCCTGGGCGAATACAAGATGCCTGACGGGTTGTCCTCGCACGCCTCCGATCTAATCACAAAACTCTTGAGGATAAACCCAAACGATAGGATTACCCTCTCCGGGATCTTGGACCACCCGTTCATGGCGAAGCCTTCCAGTGGTTTTGTGGGCGGTAGAGAACAGGGGAGACCTCCAGCCATCAGGGTGAGTGGGGACTCCATTGAATAGTGGTGAAAGATGGAGGGGTGTGAGGGGAGTAGAGGGATTTGAAGATGGGGCGGTTGGAGGGGTGTAGAGGGATTTGAAGGTGGAGGGGTTTCGGGGGAGAAGAGTGATTTGAAGATGGAGGGGTGTGAGGGGAGTAGAGAGATTTGAAGACGGGGGGGGGGGTTGGAGGGGAGTAGAGGGATTTGAAGGTTGAGGAGTGAGGGGGAGTAGGGACATCTAACATAACATAACGTGCTGATGATATTTCGTTGAGCTGTTTATATGACCACTAAGTTAAATTAATGTCCTGTCTCATACGCATCATGTACAGTGTGACTTATTAAGCAACTGAAACCTAGACCTTTTCCATTTCCATTATAATAACCTTTTTTTTTTCTGTCTGCTTCACCGTTTAGAACGTCGGATCCTCTCACGATAGCGGCCATGCAACCATGGCAACAAGCTCCACCACTGCGACTGCACCTACCCGATCCTCTTCGAGATCAAGACCAATGAGGGCACTGCCCCTCCCCAGCCTGACGCCGATCATCTCGGAGGACGAACAGAATCTCATTCCAGCCACCCATTCTGCCTTGGGTGATTTACAATCGGGCAACCGGGAAGATGTTAGGTGGAGAGATCCATACCAAAGGCATCCTCCATCCCCTCCTGTCAGAGAGAGAGATTATTTCCACACCCAAGACGAGCAAAGAAGACTCAAGGGTAAGATTAACCTTTGTGGCTTTCGACCATTTGAAAAAATGATGAGTTTATTCTCTTCAAAAAAAAAAAATAATAATATAGCATTGATCTCATCCAAACTTAATTTATTCAATGCAAAATAATTAATTTTTGAGGTTATTGTTAATACATATTTATTTCCTATTTTTTTTCCCTCTATTTTGCCCCCCCCCCCCCCTCTTCCATATGTTACTTTGAAACTGGTAATGTAATTTAACTATATGTTTTAACACTCATTATTGGCAAGTATTGCAATGTATGTCCTATTGTCCTCTCTTGTAGGACCCTTTAATCGCCTTGTTTACAGACTTTTTAACCTGTGAGTGTTGTTCATCCTCTCCCCCCACATCTCTCTACAGAACTCGATCCTGGAAATAAAACAGAGAACGAGTTAGCGGCTAAAACGGCACAGTTTCTCTCGGATCTCTCACAGAAGGACTATGTTCATCACCAAGGTTATCACGATGGTCACACCGGTTCCTCATCCGCGAGAGAGCGGTTGCATTCCGACAGTAACAAGAAATCTTCGGGATTCTGGGAGAACAACAGCGGGACTTCCGTCTCACGGCCGGGAATCTCCGATTTAGGGAGGGAAGGCCGGTCGTACCATTTTGAAAGGGGGATGGATGCAAAGTCGAACAATCACGACGACCAAAACATGTTATCTGGAATAAGTAAAGCCAAACTGTTGTCAACAGAGGTTAGTACAGGGGGGACTCGTCGAGCTGACCGTGGCGTCCCCGGAGGGAGTGTGCCATCTGGTAGTATCAGCTCCGGGTTGGGCGGTAGCCATACAGACAAGAACGGAAGCCAGACGGAGGGGAGCGTCCTCGCGGGGAAGCAGAACCCGCAGCAGAATGGCCCCGTCATCATGGAACCGCCCACGGTGCAGAGGTTTGGGAGCCACACTCACTCAACCGCGGGAACCTCGATGGGGGAGGAGGGAAGCAGAAACCAAGAGCCAATGCAGAAACGAAATGCAAGGAAACAAAACAGGAGAGAAGAAGGCTCGGAGAGAAGCGAGACGGGGGCTAAGAGGTTGACGGATCTGACCCCTCCGTTGAACGCGAGCAGACTCCGGCCTATTCGACAGCAGACCAGAAATGCCGTGGTGGGTGTAATTAGTTAGGACCCTGGAAATGTTATGAGCATTTTTCCAATCTAAAGAGATTCTTTTACTTTGCACTGTTTGCAGCAACAACAAGAAACATTTTTAAAGTTGCTTGGGTTTTTGATGTCTATGATAACATATTGATTAACAGTGGAGTTTTTTGTCTACAAAAAAGCAGCATTACATCTGTACAAATGAGTAACACTATTGGCTCCTTCTTGTTGCAACATTTTGCTATAAGCTACCACCTAAAATGCCACTTGAATAAGTTCCCTATGTTTTTACACAGAGAATCTTAGGTTTTAGTATTTTTACAAATAATTCAAAGTCATAAAGTTACTCCAAAAATTTGCTATTCTGTTCAAGTTGTCAGCAAGTTTGTTCCCCTGTGTCTTACGCAACTTTCCTTTCCTCTTTCGTGTGTATTTTTATGTCATTTTTTATTTACCATTACAGGTAAGTTATCAGATATAGTATTATACTCATTTCTGACCATTGTTTGATTTTTCACCAACACATAGGTCAGCATACTGGTGGGAGGTGAAGTGTGCGTTGAGTTTCTGAAGAGGAAGGACGGCTGCGATAGAGTCGTGGAGGTGCAGCGAATATCCCAAGATGGAATGAAGGTAACTAAGAATTTAAACCAATGTAAGGTAACAATATTCAGAACACTCCCCTGTAATAACACTCACCACTCACCACATGGAGAGTATGTAGTTTGTGCAGGCTGAGAGTGAGGGAGTTTTTCAGTAACTGATCAATCGTAATGAGACGACCACGTGACTTGTTTGGTCAGACAGTCGGTCCCGGTGAATCGGGTTTTTTTTTTACTCATGATCCCAAAAGACATGTAAGAGCTATATGTGTGCTTTAGTCCGTCGAAACCGTATCGGCTGCTCAGCTCTGTCTTGTTTCGTCGTCGCACTTGCGACTATTTCGGACGACCTATTTGCAGAATGGAAGTCGGAAGGAACGAGCTAGAAGATTAGTCAAAAACTCGTCCCTACCCTACAAAGCCAACTATACATGTCTGTGAATGTAGGGAGCTAAACATAGCTTGTTAAGTAATAACTATTTGTGTGTATGTATTTTAGATCCTCCTGCAAGCAGGCTTATCAAAGCCGCAAGCTGACTGAAGTCAGTCTCTTACATTCATATTTAACGTCCATGACTATGAATTGTCAATTGTCATTGCAACAACTCTGTAACTGGACGACATACATTAATCTTGGAGTGACTCGAACCGGGGACCTTATGATTGGAAGGCACTGGCGTTTGTTCATTTGTTCATGTTTGGTGACCATCCTTAAAAAAGCCACAAAAAGAAAAAAACGTGTACATGTTGTAAAGACTTCACTAGCCACAGGTTTGTCTCTTATAATGCAATAAATTTCCGGTCACAAAAATTTTCAAAATTTACTAAATAAAGTGGTTTGTAGTTTAATGATATTATGTGTGGGAAAAGAAAAAACCTTCCAAGATTCCACTTTCGTAAAAATTGTTAGTATTTTCTTCTAAGAAGATTTTTCGAACTTTGCCTCTTTTGGAACAGGTGATGACCTATTTACCAAACAATGGTAAAGGTTTTCCTGTGTCAGATAGACCCCCCAGCCCACCCCCTGAAGAAACAGTCTCTCACAGTTACCACAATCTGCCCTCCAAATACTGGAAGAAGTACCAGTACGCTGCCAAGTTTGTGCACCTGGTACGGTCCAAGACGCCCAAGATCACCCTGTATTCAGACCAGGCTAAGTGTATGGTCATGGAAAATGGACCTCACCCAGATCTGGAGGCTTGTTTTTATAATGGTAAGGAAGAAAATATCGTTGCTTTTTTGTTTGTTCTTCTACAAATAAATCCGTTAAAGATTGGATAAATTCCATGCATTGATGAAAGCGAAAATGAAACTTACATTATGAAATAGTTTAACCATTTTATGAAGTATAAATCATTGTAGTATATGTAGTCTTTGCTCAACTTTGCCATAATGAGTGCCCTCTAGAATGTTCCCTGCCAGAAAAGAGGGTGGATAAATTTAATGTGGATTCGTTGGAGTTCTGCGAGTTTGATTCGTGATTTGGTCATGGCAAAAACAGTGTTGGAAAAGTCAATGCAATTTAGTGTTTGACATTGAAATGAAGGATAAGGCATTAAGTTTTGAGATGCTTCTAATTTTGAGTCGTTCCTGATGTTTCTTCATTTTGGTAGGAGGGAGAGTCCATGTATCTTCCTCTGGTGTCATGGTAACCGATGCAGAGGGCAGCACGCATAATCAACCCACCCTCGAGGACAAGCCAAATCTACCAGGGAGTCTCCAGGTGCTTCTGGAGCACATTCAAGATGTAAGAAAAATTATTTCTATTCCCATATTTTGGTTTCAACTTTGCAGGTTTT
The DNA here is from genome assembly GCA_020650975.1 of Apostichopus californicus. Classification (NCBI taxonomy): domain Eukaryota; kingdom Metazoa; phylum Echinodermata; class Holothuroidea; order Aspidochirotida; family Stichopodidae; genus Apostichopus; species Apostichopus californicus. The sequence goes on along the minus strand of JAIPMN010013088.1, from coordinate 13,869 downwards.
TGGCCTTTGAGCAGGACTTATCAATAAACTATGGCTTTTATACAAGTTTGATTCTGATGGTGGTATACAATGTGTGGCACCACAACCCCCTAAAAATCTGCTGGCCCTTTTTTTTATTTTTTTTATTTTCTTTCAATTTTCACTCCTGTTGGAAAGATTTCTAGAATAATATAATATAAATAATAGTATATAATAATATATATAATAATAATAGTAAATATTTGCTGATAACATTGCTGTTTTTGCAAGGTTGTGCATATATTTCGTGAATTTCTCTGTAAATGTGATACTAATCTCTGACAAGGAAGAATGTAATGTATTCTCACTTGATGATGTTTCAAAACATTTTTTTCTCCTTCCATCCTTGCACAGCTGTATCAGAAGTGTATAGAGGTGGAATCAACTGTAGCTACCCTGGAGTCCAGGGTTGGTCATGGACCTTACTTTCCTATTATACTCAACCGGTGAGTTCAGGATATTTTCAAAGGCTTTTCATCCCCCTTGAAATTCAGTCAGTATCCATTACCCGCCTTTTATGCAGATATTTTTTGGCGATGTCGATTTAATACACAGGAGAAGGCTCCACTTTTTCTTTCCTGAACAAACAGATTAATTCATGACAGTGTTCATAACAAAATGGATTGCTGTCAGGTCAAATCTTCCAGGCCAGTAACAAAGAGTTGTGGCAAGTAAAGTTAAGGTCATATAGCCTTGGGAATATTCTTAATAAAAATCATTCTTTAAACTGTTTATTTTTGGCAATTTTACCTAGGAAACCAACATCGGAAGAATTGGAACATAAAAGCGGAGAAACGAGAACGCCGACAAACAAGAGCCGTCATCACTTGGAATCCCCTCCAAAAGCGCTATCGCAGGTGAAGCAGCAGATTCCACTTGGATCCACCACCTCCCCCAGTGCTGCACCGTTGGTGTCTGCATCAGTCTGTTCCTACGACGGCACCGTCGTGAGCACCAAAAGCGGTGTTCCGTCTCGCGTGGCGGATAGAATACCTATCAGCTCAAATTGTGGAGAAGGTAAAAATCATCTTGTGCGATATTCATAAAATTTTATTTCTCCGTCTTCTAATGCGTCCTAATTGAGTTTTTTTGGGGGGGGGAGGGGGGGTTTAATACCCTATCGTGCGACTCGAAGGGATGCTACAGAAACATGAGAAAATGTGAAATCTTGTTAACTGATCCACTTTGGTGTAAGAGTCTTTCTGATCATGTGTAAATCAGCTGTGGTTAAAGATTGAAATCTATTTCTGCAGTGTCACAATAATTATTTCCATTTTCCCATTATTAACCTTTCACAAAATAGATGCTCATGGATACTTGTGTTTTTTCATTCTTTCTTCTCTTTTTTAGGGTGGGGGGAAGGGGGAGAAACAGTTGGTTAGGGATGGAGTGAGATGGTTAGGGATGGAGTGTGAAAGTGTTTGTTGACCATTTGCTGTTTAAAATGTGTTTTCCAAATTTTCATACATTATCTGCCATATAACAAACATGAATTATTTGGCCGAATCTCGCAGAACATTTGAATTAGGCATTTGGTTGAAAATTGAAATCTCGTTCTGCAGTGTTACGATAAAATCACTAAGAATCACTAAGCCATTTCGATTTCTGGTTTCTTGCGTCATACGTGTCCAATGTCATTGTAACACACTGCCGTGGTAATTCGAGGGATATTCCAGCAGCAGAAACAAAGGTTGTCATAAGTTCTGTCGCAAATTTTCCCTGCATCACAACGCAAAAGCTGTATACTGTATCACACACTGTTTTATATATTTCTTCTTTGTGTGCATTTTCATGTTTCAGATTTCAAGAGCGCAAATCAACACGATAGGGACGAAGTCTTGAAGAGGCTCTACGTTCATAATGTCGGCTGGGCATCGCAGGTAAAAAAATAAAAACAAAGATCCCACAATTTGCCCAGAACTTTAAAGAATTCATCCAAGTAAAAGTTTGGACAATATCCGTCAGGCCTACCAGATTAGTCAACAAAGTCACCTTCTGATCCATATTTTGCCGTTTCACACAACCCCCCATTTTTTTTATCTCTCTGCTATTTTCTAAGATGGTCTCTGGTGAAATCCGCATCCAGTACATTGACGGCTCCCAGCTGGCAGTGAAATCGTCTGTGGCCCTGGTCACCTACCACGATACCGAGGGCAACGTTAACATGTAAGTCTCACGTAAAAAAGGTTTTCAACTTCTATCGGGATTGACATTGAATGCTGCATTTTGGAATTTAATTTGATGCACCAATAAGGTAAAGGAAAGGGTAGGTACCTGACAATGTATACGTTCTGTTTTTGTGCGTGGGGGTGGGGGAGGGAGGTTGGCCACCAAAAATAAATCCCACACATGATGGACGAAATCAGTAGTAATCTTCAAATGTCTGCAAACAAAATGATAAATCCCTTGCGTTATATTTGTGTGACACTGCGTTTTGCATTTGGGATCAAAGGCTAATAACCTTTTTCCATTTATGCAACTATTAACCTTTGGCAAAATAGATGCTCGTGGATTTTCTGTTTTTTCCTTTTTAGGTGGTGCAGGAGGGAAAATAGTGGGGGTGGGGATGGAGTGAGAAAGAAATGTTAAAGTGTTAGCAGATCGTTTGCAGATTAAAAATGTGTCCCTAATGGTCATATATTATCTGCTATAACAAATATCATATATATATATATATATATGATATGATATATATATATATATATATATTTATACAATATGATATATATGTATATATGATATATATATAATATGATATATATATCTATATATATATATATATATCATATATAATATGATATATATATATATATTTCGTTTATATCTTCTGCCGTTTTCGTTTTACATCGAGACAATTATCTTTCTCTCATCTCTCCATTAGCTATGGTAAACAGGATCGTCTTCCGCTTACAGTAAGAGAGAAACTGTCACAGCTTTCCACAATTGTGGAAATGTTTGTGAGTAAGGCCAGTCCGCCGGATTAGGGTGCCTCTTATCTCAATAACTCGATGGGACATTCCAGTATGCTGTCTTGCCTGCCTGCCTGCCTATTCGCACTCTCAAGTATTGTGTCGATTTAACGACGTAGCCAATAGAAAACTTCCAAAAAACGTTACAGTAATTTTAGTCATCTCAGGGTCTTTCATAGTTTTTCATTAGTATCCCTTCCCTCTAGGACTTCCACTTTTCTCGTAGTAAATTTTTTCGTTTCTTTCAAAAGTATTCATTTGATCAGGTTTGCTGCGTTCTGAGTGAATTGTTTTTGCTAGGGTAGATGGGATTGCTCCTGTAACTGTAACTTTGCTTGATTGCAAAGGAAAGTGGAAAAAAGGTTTTTAAACTTTAAGGAAAATTCAGAGCTACATTCAGTTTTCAGAATCCTGCTGCAAAGATTAAATAAACAACATGCAAAGCCATCTGTATTCCCAAGATGATGGGAAGCTGCCCCTAACAATCACTTGAATGAAGGGACTATTATCTTCATGTATTGTGACATGCCAAGGGGGTTATTTAAAGAGCTTGGTCACAAAAAGTAAAAATGCCCTGGAATTTTTTGGTTTATTCCTCCTTTAAACTTTGGGAACAGAAGAACATTTACTGTGAGAGAAGAATGCTTATTCCTAGTATCTTTGGTGTAATGTTAGAGGATGTTGTTTTAAGACAAAACTAAGAAGTACACAAATCTACACTTGTTGTCAGAAAATAAAAAATCACATCACATTATGATCCTTCAGTAATGGGAGAGCAAATCCTAAAACAAACAAATTCAGCTTTATATGAAATATACACCCTTTGTCAGCTGCATTGGTTAAAAAGCTATTCAATTATTCCAGGTTATGTTTTTATTCCCCTTTATGAATATTCATGTCAAGAAGAATCTATTAGCCAATAGGAGGTTGTTTGCAATTCAGTCATTGGCTGTTACCCCTAAGATATTTGCATATTCATGATGGAAATCTACTACTTAGCAGGCAGTTGGGACAATTTCCTAATGCTAATAATACTCTGAACTGTCCTCCCGTATCATGCTTCAAAGCACTTGTACTGGCAGTATGAGCAGTTCCTAACATTTTATCTGATTAGAAACATGGTATATCATACTGTCAGTACGAGTGCTTTGAAGCAGGATATTCCAGTTTGAGTATTTTTCCACAGTGCAAATATACAATATAGTACAACATTTTACAAGGTGGTGGAGGAGGACTGAGGAAGCATAGCTTATTTGAGCAGTCCACCTTGACAAAAACCAATAGCAGATATTAAAGCATGGTATAGAACAAAATTTCCCAACTGGATGCTACTACTTTTTGGGCAACTACAATGGCTTTTGAGTGATTCTCCCAGTATAACTGGTAAAAACAAATTTTTAGAAAGATTAGAACCTTGCATCATCAAGTGATGCTCTTCCCAGTATTTAAAAGTCTCCATGAGGTGAAATTTAGGACCAGTTGTCAAAATAAAAAAGAGAGTTAACTGCCTGTATGATTTATATTTCATCACTCTTAAACAATTTTTTTTCATTTTATAAATTGTCATGATATGAGGTCCCCTGAATGAAAATCATATCTATATAAAAGGATCCAAATACCAAATCTAAATGTCATTCAAAATTCATTGTCTACCAGTATTTATGAAAAAAGGTTTTTTCCAGTTTTCTAATAACCCAAATGAAATATTCTTATAATTGTCTATGTACATATATATGTAAATAGGATGTCTAGATTGTAAGATATTTCAAAAAATGTGAATAGTTATGGAACTTTTCCTTTCTTTTTTTTGTTACTGTCTTGTACACACAAATGGCTGAAAACTTGTTTGTAGATAATTGTCACTTCATACCTTGAAATCTTTGTAGAAAATGGAAGTTTGTTGTACATTCTTTGGAATAAATGCTATTACAAAGTAATTTTATTTTCACTTTTCTTTTATTTACTATTTTAATGTATTTGTTTACAATCCAATTAACATATAATACAAATGCACTACATACACTTGGAAGTACAAACCATGCTACAAAATTTTATTGAATGAAATTTAAATACCGGCGTGAACATCATCAATCCAGTTGGGTAAAAATGCAGTTTTCAATGACAGGACTTAACTTTTGATACTGACAAATAGGTGAATAGCGCCCTCAGTTACCACAGTAGTTACTAAGGACCTTTACCTACCAACCTTGCTAGAACTGCAGTAGTGCCCTTTACCAATGCTCCATGCCCCACCCCACCCATCTGATCCTTGAATCAAAAAAGTGCCACAGAGATTTAACTCTTGTCGTGTTATGCACCAGTCTTTAAAAATGTCCGTATTTGCACCATTCTCAAGCATTTACATTTAGGTCAAAATGTTAAAATACAGTCATTTGCACCCTGTCATTCTGTTAACTGTGGAGCAGTATGCCTTCCACTCCATGTACAAACATGCCTTAACCCTATAACATTCAAAGATAACATCCATTATTATAAAAAGAAATGATCAAAATACATTTATGAAAAGAACATTTACAAATGATCACAAAATGTGACATTCTGAAAGGTTGCTAACTAGTACAGAAAAGCAAGTCTAAAACTATGTGGAAACGGATTACAGTGCAGCCTCCTGAAATAAGAAAGACACGGTTACCTAAAATACTGCTCAATTTTAAAAGCATAAATTACAAGAAAAAGGGACTGGTTTAAATACTGCGAAGAGAGGTACAAGGTTTAGAATGCCTTCAAATTGTTTGCATCATACAGGTACAAAATTTTGCTTATAATTTGCATATCACAAGAGTCCATAAGTTAACAAGCAATTTCAGAAAGATACTGAAAAGTACAAATTGATGCTATTCAATTAATACAGAAGCCAGTATACCATAATGGCTGTGATTCTTTGCCAATGCGAGAACATTATAATGCTAATAAGATTGGATATGCAAGCTTCTTTATTTCAACATGATCAAACAGCTGGCTCTTATGACCCCCTGAAAATATTTCGACATTTACTGCAGTATTTTAGGAAATATGAAAGCAGCACAAATCTTTAAAATTATAGACACTGATTTTTAATACTGTGAAAGAGAGGTCAGTGGTTATTTTTTTTCTCTCTTATCCCCAATGTGGAGATACTAAAATCCTACAACATGATGCACATCCGTGTTTGCTGAGAGAGTGAATATCAAAGAACCATGTTTCCTAGCTTTTCATGAATCAACTTAAATGTGAGCTGAGTGTGAGAACAGATTAGGAAAGTGAAACTTAGCTCTCATTTTAATACTGAAAGGAGGTTGGAATAAAAGGTGAGCAATGTTGCCAAACTACAAAACGTCTTAAATTAAATATGCAGTTAGATTAAAATGATTAAGGATTATGCGAATGAAAATGTGTTCAACAATGAAGAATGAGAGAGGACGTTATTTCTTCAAAGTATATAACGTGTCCAATTCATTTAACCAGAAGTATCATTCACTGTATAGAAACAACTATTATTTAAAGATAACATTTGCCATCCAGAATTAGTTAATATTACCTTAGATTAGCTACTAGAAAGAAATCCATACTAGTTAATACTCATTTAATTGTAATGCCAGTTAAATTATAATACTTATTACCAATTAAGACTTTACATTTTACTCTTGGACAAACTTCAAGGTTCCAATTCGACACTCGTCAATATCTTTTCAAATAATTCAGGAAACAATATTCAGGTTTTTTAGCTTAATGAATTGTAAAAATGTCGGTCAAATAAATGCAGGCGGGGTAAAATAAATACAGGTGGTGGCAAACTCTGTAATTAATATTCATTATGCATAGATCAACTTTTAAATTCTGAATCAAACTGAGGCGCAGTAAAGAAAAATCAATTTTTTCCTCTGCCACATTCTTACATCAACAATATAGGAGTCAGTAGATCAAATATGTAATAGCTTGAAGCTTATCACTTTTCCAGCTTTCTTAGGCATTCATGTCACTAAATAACTTAGACTTATGGTGTTTAATAATACTGATATGTGTACCCTTTAAAGACATGATTGCACACCACTAAAGGTTTAAAGGGCTTGAATTAATAAAAGTAGTACATTCATTTGGGAATCTAAACCATCATCATTGTGTGAACTAGTGCATCAGCAAATAGTCCAATTTTTCTGTGGATCCACTGAGGATATCATAAAAACAACACTGTAGTACTGCGATCTATTTCTTCATTATTACAAGAAACTTAACGATAGTCTGTATAGGCCCCAAATTATAGCATGCTATATAATTGCTAGAAGTTTCAAAAAGTAGTTTCCTGGAGGTCTTTACTCTCCAAATTGTTCTCAGACATTTTTAAGGAACACACAAGATGACTGAATGTCCCAATGAGGAAAATTTCCTCAAAGGTTGTAATAAAAACAGTTTAAGAATTTTGACCAAAGGTGACCATATTTAAATATCTAGCATATTTCGGGCCAATACAGCATACCTTTAATCATCAACCATGCAGAGATGCATGTATTAAAACTAATTCATACGTTGTATGACTTACCCCACCACTTCATCCAAATAACTTATTACTCTACTTCATTCTTACCACATTACTTATTACATTACCGTCACACATATCTCCCACATAACTTATTACATTACTTCATACCTCCCACATTTATCACTTATCACACTAAGTACTTCAAGCTTCATATGATATATTATAACTGATTACGCTCACCGATACTTCTTGTGAATCACACGTATATACCACTGCAGAATTTTTTAAATTTTCTTCTCACTCTTTCATTTACAATCTCATAACTACAAGTTAATTCTGACTAATTTATACACTCAGTATGGTGTGACTTGATATTACACTACTCCATACCTTATCTGACACTATAGTTATCAGTGACCATTTTGGAAGTACCTAGCCTTCCTGTCTTGTTCTGAAAACTGTTTCTGGATACTCTCCAACATCAATATGGAAGGCAGTTGAAGAAATTCTGTGTCGTATTTCATAACCACGGAGTGTTTGCTGCAATAACACACGAAATGAAAATATGGTCAAATATATATCAGGTATATTTGAAGAAAACTTGAGAGATATTGAAATTATGAACTCCTGCTTAAATGAAATGTTCTCCTCAAAAATAAGTCAGTAATTAGAAAGCCAGTGGCACCTTTTCAACCTTCTCCTCCCCTCGGCTACCCCCCCCCCCTTCCCACCACCATCCCTCCATCCCTGCCCATGCATCCTGTTGATAATTCCTCTCTGACAAAACCATTTAAAGTATTCTGATATTAAGTTGCTACTATTTTGCTAGCTGCACTTTTATAATATTAACTATGTACCCTTTTCACTAAAACATTTAATTTGGTATGAGTTTACTCAATAATTTATACTTTAAAGGATTTAGAACCTTGCAAGGAAGTTGAGGGATGGGGGGAGGGGAGGCTAGCAATAAAGAGGAACTTGAAAATAAGCACTTAGTATTAACTTGATTGCTTACTGGTGATCTCTGGTAACCCGATAGCAATGTTTGCCGTAGTCTCTGGCCAAAATATCAACAAATGTTTCGTTGTGGCTGATGATCACGAGTTGGAAATTTGATTGGCTGGCACACTCTGTAATGATACTGTAATGAAGAAGAAACAAACAAGATAAGTATTCTATCAACATATTATATGGAACGGGTAGTGGAAGCAACAACAGATATATTAGTAGTGGTTGGGGATATGGACATAGGGATAACCTTTTTGATACAAAAGAACTGCTTGTAGAGGGGGGGGGGTGGGAGGAGGGATGAAGGTTAAGAAGACGCGTTATTGTGATAAGATGCAGACATATTTATGTTGACATTGAATTAAGAGCTGTATGATGAGTATAGGAGATGAAGGAATGTTCACGTCCTATCCATATCTAAATACTTGTGTTAATTGAGAAGTATAACTATAGGTAGTCTGCCATAGTAAAAAATGGTGGATTAGTCAAAGGGAGTGCAAGAATTGTGAGAAGACAGGTAAGAGAGGAGCAGAAGGGTAGATAGAATGCAAAATTAGCATTACAAAACAAAGCATGAATATGCATGATACAAGGTAGATGAAAACTGTTATGAAGAGTTTATGAGGTGACTATAGGTAAGAGCTGAGGAGCAGGAAGGTGGGTAGAATGCAAACAATAGCATTACCAAACAAAACATGAATATGCATGAAGCAAGGTAGATGAAAACTGTTATGAAGAGTTTATGAGGTGACTAGGGAAGAGCTGAGGAGCAGGAAGGTGGGTATAATGCAAACAATAGCATTACCAAACCAAAACATGAATATGCATGATGCAAGGTAGATTAAAATGTTATGAGGAGATTGGGTAAGCTTGGAAACTGAAGTTATTATGCATAATATTATGAGGATATCTGTTACATATAACCCTACCTCTTGAGGGCCGTCGCCAGAGCCCTGACGTTTGGCTCATCCAGATTGGTGGTTGGCTCATCTAGAGCTAATACTCCACATGATCCCCCGAAGATCCTGGCTAGGGCTATCCTGATGATAAGAGATGCAAGTACCTACTCAGAAGAAAGAAAAAACAAAGAAACATGTGTTTAGTCAACTCAATAATAAATCAATTGAAGTTAAAAGCAAAATGGTGAGTTACAAAAAAAACAGTGCATTTTGATTGTTACAACTCAGGACTGACACCATATGATCATATATGAGGTCAAGATATTTATAACAGCAGTATGTTCAATAATGTCATAGAGTCATAGAATATTCCAGCATAAAAATTAAAAAAAGTCAAAACAAGATTAAGAATTCAGAAAACCAAATTTTAATGTTAAAGTTGTAATCTAGTACGCTGGATGTAATCTATAAGCTAGACTACGTAGTCCATATCACTCTGACTTTAATGAGTAGCTAGTAATGTTTTAAAGGGTGGACCATTTCTAAAGAAGTAAATAGCGACTTTATCAGAATCTCAAACCTGGACGGATATCAACTGGTTTGAAAGGTCTTTTAAGTATCAAAATCAATTTTGTACCTGTACAGTCATCCTGTTAGGTTACACTTATACATTCTTCATTTTTTACAATGAAAATATTTGTGAAATTTTACAACAAAGTCTGGTTTCTTCTAGTATCTTTTCTTTCTTTATCTTTGCATTAATAAAATAAATAATTTTAGACCAACCTTCTGTCCCATACTGCATCGTTCTCTCATGTTCATCCTCTTCTTCCCTTTCACCATTTCAACCTAAATGAAATAAAAATAAAGACAAACTCGTAAATGGGCGTAGGAGCAATTATATATCAGGATGACATTACTCAAGGACCGTTCCGCCCAGGCGAAAAAGCATCCCCCAATCCTCCCTCTCCAATCCCACCTACCACGGCCCCTATCTGCACCCCCAAACCTAGTTTCCAAGCTGCATCTTTTACAGTTTTGTTAATAGTCTTGCATTGTGATTCAACAGATATGACATCATTTTTATTTAAATTCATGAATGGCGATACTAATGAAGTTATATGCCATATACCTGAGTACTGATACACAGTCTATAATGAGGTTGTACACTAGCACTATAAGGACATTTTCTTTCCTTCGTAATGGATGAGCATCCCCCTTTGGGCACAGGTGATCGAACACCCATAATCCTTCCTCTCCCACCCCACCTAACCCGGCCCCTAGCTGCACTCCCAAACCTATTTTCCCAGTTGACCGCATCTTGTAACATCTCAAAAACCGTAACGGATGAGGAATGACATGAATAATGCATGCAGATAATTATGTATCTATTGCAGGAAATTCCAAACAAAACAATTCATGGGGATTAGCATAATTGGCTTCAGGAGGCTCTTTTATTCTTTCAAGACAGAAATTGACAGATTTTATACTCAGATAAACTCACCCTGTAATTGTAAGCTCGTCGTCCATCTCCCTTGTCAACATCAGCTTCAATGTTTATAGAATCAATATCTGTTAAAAATAGAAATAAAAATAAAAATTAAGAAAATATAACTGTAGACGATGATGCGATGAAAACAAATGCACATTGCAGTATTAGGTTAAGAACAAGCTTTGAGTCCCCAAAAACGTTTAGAGTACCTTTTACGTAGGAGGAAGATCACAAATTCTTTTTGCATACTTTTGAATTCAAAGAGATACTTATAACCTTCCATTAACCTGTCATTGTACACATGGCATGAGCATGACGCACTTTTAAAAAACACTGAAGTACTGCACTGGTAATTAAGAGAGACTGTGCATGCGTAAGTCTAAAAGTCATAATTGAGAGAAAATAGTGAGGATAAAAATGCTGATAACTTTCAGAAAGGGTTATAATCAAGGACAATGACTGGAATAGGAGGCCGAGGTATGGTTAAACAGACCATATCCCACTTCCTCACTTAGGGATATGCACAAGTTTAATTTGCAATTTTGACCCTCCAAATCTCCCTGAAGTTGAGGGTAAGAAACCTGGAAAAGTTGTTGGTGAGGACCATTCACAAAGTGGTTCGTACACAAAGTCTACTAACATACATAAAAGAAAAAACCTTGAGTTCTCTCTTCTCTTGCCATACTGAACCTCTAACCCCCCCTGACCCCCGCCCCCATGAATGGCACCTATCACACTTTGCTAACCACCTGGTCCTTTACACTCACAAGACAGGAGGGTACTGTCATAGCTTGACCCTGTCTCCCCTACTCCCCCCCCCCCCCTCGCCCACTGTGCCTACTGAATTAAGTGCCCCAGCTAAAAAAAAAATATCTTGAATAGTGGGAATCTTGAAATCCTAGCTTAATTGTTACTGGTGTAGATGTTCTCTCACAAAGGTTAGATTATATATAGGTACAAATTTTTGAATTTTCTGTAGTTAGAATACATACAGTTGTACCTCCAGTAATTTGTGTATAATTTCAAGAGTGGCGTAACTACTGTATATATAGACCAAAAAAGAACAAAAGAGCAAAAGTTTACCGTTTCCTTGGTAGGTCTTCACCCATAATCGCTGAATTTCTTCATTTACTTCCAATAATTTCATCCTGTGGAACTTCACTATCGCTCTGTGGAGACATTTAATGTAAAATCTTGAGTATAGTACGGTAAAACAAACCCTAACACATTGTACAAGTTATGAAAGCTGGGTACAGAGTATACTGTTCATAAAGTGAAGGGGATAGGGCGGAGAGGGATAGGCCTAGGCACTCACTCTAAATTATAGGTATAAGTAGTCAAAGCATGTACTTTACATGCACAAGGCAACTGCAGTCACAATCGCACAGAGGAAGGCCTGTTTTTGCAAACTGTTGGGGTCACCTTCTAAAAGCCTACTTCATGCCACATTCATCTGGCTTTTAAGAAAGTACCCTGGTGAAGTCCTCACCAGCTCAATGGACTGGCGGGGTGTATAACGGTAAACATTGCAAAAAAGGCACAAATATTTGAGGACTGGTATAAAGTTTTCAGTCCTTGAAAAAATTCCATCAAGGTTTAAGTGGAAATTTATTATATGTAAAAAAAAAAAAAAACATTATTCATACACAGAATAAGCTGCAATTCGGAAGGGAAAAACAATCTAGATTTTTTTTTTAAAATTATAATGCTCTATTTATTTTGACAAATATTTATTGTCATTACTTAATTTAATTATGAAACAAAATATTTAATATGAAATCTTTGATGTTGGTTCACTTACTCATCCAAAGCATTCCTATATTGCTCCAAGTCATGTGTAACATCTCTCATGGTCTGCAAAGAAATACAAACATAGACACAGAGGATATTAAACTATTATTAAAGTAGATTATGTTTCAAGTAAAAGTTAAGTTAAAGGTTTACAGTCTTATTATACAATTCGTCAAAATTGACTTGTAGCTAAAACTTTCACAGAGATAATGCTATTAAACAAAATACACACATGTAGGCCATACACTGCCCATGATAGGGAAGTGATCTTAATATATCTAGGTACAGAAATTTCAAGTATCCTACCATTAAATTGATGGCATTGTCTCTCGACTCCTTGTGGACGATCTTCTGCGATTTCAGATACTCTGCCCGTCTCTCAGCTATCGTCTTGGTCAGTTCAGAGAGAGTTCCCTTGTATGTGAATTTCTTGGAGACGATGTTTCTCTTGAAGTCGTTTAGTTTCTCCTCCTCAATCTTGAGTTGACGGTAGAGTGCAAACTCTGGTCTATTTTTCGCTTCTTGAATTCTTATGTCTGTGTCCATCGTCAGAGTCCTCTTCCTGTCCAACTCCATTCGGTCTCGATTTTGTTGCTAAATTGAAAGTTGATATAAAATTTGACATATATAAAATTCAATCAAAATTAAACATCTGAGTTATGTCGTAACTATATTTATTGATGTTTGAGCTTCTAGGTGATATTTAAATGGAATTCAAACCAAAATGAAGGAAAAAGAAGAAACAAATTTGCAAAAGAGCAATGATTATATATAGTTCATGATAATAACAGAGAGATATGTCCAGGTTCACTGTAGAATTCTTCATGTATTTTCAAACTTCACATACCCTATATTTAAATAAGCAAAATTACACAAAGTGGACCACTGTATAAAATATGCATGATGTTAGAAAAAGAAAGAAATCAATTGAATTCAACCTAAATTCAACCTTTCCTTTAAACATCGACAGTCATTTAAATAAGTAAATCAATTTTTTAAATTTTTTTAAATTTATTTAAACAGCTGGTAAGTATCAAGAATGTAAACCAACGGTCTTTTCGAATATTTATCAGATACACCAGGAAACAGAGGACAGAAACATAAACTTTGGATCCCTAACTTGCTACTGTACTAGTTCATTTTTGTGTATATTTGTATCCTCCCCTCTTGCCTCTCATCCAATCACCACTGCCAACCATATCCTTATATACATAT
>JAIPMN010013087.1:3228-14512 GCA_020650975.1 Apostichopus californicus | reverse complement strand
ATAAACATATATATATATATATTTTTTTTATTTCACCTCACAGAATAAGATGATATTGAGCTGTTGGTCTTGTTATAACTCCTCTACACAATCGAGCTCAAAAAAAAATACACTCCCTAAAAAGGCTTTAAAGACTTTCTGACAAGAGCTGATCATTGCTTAGTTAAGAAGGGGGAACAAATAACAATCTGGTTGGTCTAGTTAATGGATTATAATGACGTGGAATACTTAGTACAGTGCCTGTGCTTCATCCCCTGTAAGAGGGTGTTTTTATTTCAGACCCTAAGTACAGGTAGCTTTCATTCTATTTACATCTTGCCAGAATTTGTCAGGTTGCACAATAGCCTCTCAGAATAGCTTTTGTTGGAGCCTTTTAAGTAGCTGTCAGCAGCTTTCTGTGTTGTCATTGTCTCATGCTATTCTTGTTGCTAATTACTTATTACTCCCTGTTTTTCTCTCCAAGGCCTTAGAACCAAACCACCCTTTGCCGAAATCAATGCCCCATCTGTAACGCAATCAATGACAATTAACACTGGTCTCTTTAAAGAAATCCCCCCTCTCAGTCCTCAGTCATTATGTCCGTGGCTAGGACAGAAGGACCTTCCACAATATATTAGTCTACTTCCTAAAGAGCAACCCTTTTAACAACCCCCTTTTGAGTGTATGGCTTTGTAAAATCCCATTGAATACGCACCCCATTCATGATTCTATTCCATCTTAATTAGTAATGCCCTGTTAGACATTTGACTGTTATCACTGTGGTTGACTGCTGTAACAGGGTGAAGGCAAAGAAGGAACTGAGGGTAGCTGAGTGAACAGGCAGGCATGTTTGCTATAGAAGTTCTTTGTTGTGCAGTTTGTATACTCTGAAGGGAAGGTGAATGCATTAGTACTACTAAGAGAGAGAGAGGAGATGGTTTTAAATAAGGGGAGATTATAAACAAAAGGAATAGGGATGAATAGATGAGGCAGGGAGTCCTATTGTGATGAGATTGACAAGATGAGAGATGTAGGAAGGTTTGATGGATCCGAGAAATCTACTCCCACTGACCCTCTCTTTCTAAGTAGCCTCTTGTTGACAAAAAAGACTAAAGCTATTTCTTTAGGGTACAATTCACTTTGAAGAAAATCTGTGTTCGATGTGAAAAGAAAGGTATTTCTGTGAAGAAGTAGAGATGATATCAAGGATATGTAAAAGGGAGAAAAGAATCTTTCTTTTTTTCCTGCCTCTTTCCTTAGCTGTTCTTTGACATAGAGTTGCATACACATTTATGATGTATGGTGACCTTAATGGATTTAAAAAAAAAAACAATTATCAATCTGTCCATTTAGCATATTGGATTTAAAAGGAATTTGCTGCCACTTTGAAAATTGTAACACCGATCAGGTTTGACAAACTACCAGCTGGAAAAACAAAACTGCAAAATGTTCAGTAACAAAAGGTACACAATAAGGATATACATGTCCAAAAAAAGTTTGTTCATTGAAAATGTGGGTAAGGGCACAAATGTGGGTAAAGGCATAAAAGGGAAAATGTGGATAAGGGCACAAATAGGGCACAAATTGTTGCTCATAAAACAGTGAAGAAACCAACAGAGACGACCATGATAATTTGATAGGTGCAAGGAGTTGGGATGGTGGGGGGGGGGGGAGGTGGGAGGTTGTATAGAGGTGCATTTATAGTCTGTATATGCTTCAGAATGAACCATTTGATGTAGAAAATGAGCCCCTACTTGTGATTCAGCCTCAGCCAACCACACCCACATCCCCTCCTGAATCTGCCCCTGATATTGGAAGGGGGAGGGGAGGGAGAAGGGGATAAGTATGGTGAGATCCTAGATCTTCAGTATTGGGTAAGGCCCAACTTCCACCCTGTATCTATACTGCCTACTAAACCCTATCCCCCACCCGTCTCAGAAAATTATCCCCTCTATCATCCCCTTCCCCTCTCTGCCCTCCCATTCCCAACTCATTTTAGAAATTAGGGATCTGCCGCTAACTATAAAACTGATAATTCAGGGGCATATTAGTTGATAACTAAGCTGGACTATGCAGTTATCATAACATCATAATGTCATGTACTCACTGAGGTCGTCCAGGTGACACCAGATGTCGGGGATTTGTCCTGGACCAGGACATGCTACCAAATTTATGCACAAAAACTTTCATGTGATGATCGATTATTATTACTATCATTTATAAAACTGCAGACAACAGGGTCAACTTCTACATCTGCTTGTACTTTGTACCGGGACTGCTCTCTCTTAATATCAAAGCCGCAGTCAGCCAAAGTTAATCGTTTTTTGTTTTTTTTCTCTTCCACCCCGCATCCGTCACTGACATTTATGAAGCAGGCCTCTTCACTTTATCGTCCCCATTTTTACATACCGAGCATTTTATGCAACTAGTCGGCTTGACGAAAAATGTTGTTCGGGTAGTACAGGAAAGCCTGGAGAGCCAGCCTGCCAGGATTTTTTATAGGTTAGTCGAAGTCGTAAATTACTCAAAATGTAGACCTAACAAACATTTGAATGTGATAAACAGACCTGATGCAGGCGAGAGAGAATGGAATGCTTCACATGGACTCATGAATCTTAATTTACCTGTATTAATGTTTATGTTGATGATTGAAGATGCTTATTGCTAATTCCATTAACCCTCCTCTCTCTCCTGGACAGACCTGAGTCATTGATATTGAGATATCAATCCTCTTCCTTTGGTTACCATTTATTTGCAACCAACCACTTTTAAACAAAAAATCATCTCTTTTGACTACAAAATATGAGGGATGGTAATTTAATTTTTTTTAACTAGTCTTGCATAAACTTTGCAGTTTTATATCATTTATTTATGAAATATTAATAAATAAATCACTAACAGGAAATTTACATACTGCTATGAAAACTATACTGCAATTTTCTGCTCAAAAGAGTAAAGAGATATTGAATAGAACAGGATTCAAACCTGGTGGAGACCGAAGGAAACACTGGCTTCATCTGCTTTCTAGACAATTATTTTCAAGAAAGATCAAAAAATGTTTTTTTTTTCTTTTTTAAGTTTTGCCCACCCACCAGACAATATCTTCCATGTAATTGGGAAAGTTGACCATATGTGGTTAATTTGCTTAATGAACAACCCTTGACCTTAACAAACTCACCAGAGCTCAAAAACAAAATCATGATTGAAACCTCACACACCATGAAAATTAGGATGGTAGGGGGGAGGGGGATGGGGAGGGAGGGATATGGATAGGCCACTCAACCTTAGGCTAAGTTGGCCCGTATTAAATGTTAAAATATTTATAACATAATAATAACGCAAAACAATGCCAAGTACAAAGGAAGGGAATATTAAGTATCATTCTGGATTGCCAGGGGAATAGGGGGGAGGGAGGGGTGGAGTTGGGAAGAGGGCCAGTGGGAGAGGAGAAAGGGTAGTTCTAATAGGAAGAAGATAAGTGACAAAACCTAGTCAAGAGGTCAATTGAATGGATTCCAGAGCGAATCCTGTCAAAATTAAACCGGAATTCATGACCCCCTTGCATTGATTGTAGTACCCCTTAGCGGGTGTCATCAGAACCAACTCTGCTCTTCTCATGGGAGTTTTCCACATCTCTAAGAATTGCACTGAGACATTCGTAGTATCACACTGATTTGTTGGTATATATAGGCATTATATACAAGGATCAGTAGAGTGTCCTACATGCTCATGATGAAGTCATATTTGTAAAGCCATAGGTCTACTAGTACCAGTGGCGGAGCGTCCATACAGTCAGGGGGGCGGATGCCCCCCCTGACGGACTCAAATGGACTGCTGGCGCCCTTTTAAGCTTTGACCACTTTTTACTTATTCGCGATTATTGACATTTTTACTGCGCTCTCATCTACCTATTGACATTTGTCACATTTTGTTGGTGTAATTTTCTGACAAAATGCTCTAACAGCTATTTATTCTTCGTTTATCTGCAAATTAGCAAGGCCCGGAAAGGGTCATTTCCGGTGATCTAGGGAGTATCTTTACTCAAAAAAATTCTGTACGCTCCGCGCCAACCTGTGGTGGCGCTCCGCTTAGATAGTATCAAAAGCGCCCCTACAGACAATTCTTGCCCCCCCCCCGACCAATACCCCCTAGCTCTGCCACTGATATATAGGCATTATATACAAGGATCAGTAGAGTGTCCTACATGCTCAGGCTGAAGTCATATTTGTAAAGCGTTAGGTCTACTAGTACTGTATTTGTACCAGGTAATTTCTTGTTTTATATCCAGCTAAATAGCATACTGCTAACACCACAGCATGAGTCCATAAAATAAAGAACTATGGCTGTTAGTATGATTTGTGTCTACTTCCCCACTCTATTGATGTTCAAGGTTAAATGTCAAATTGGAGCCGCAGTATGTATGGTGCTTTCTCTTTCAAACTAAAGGATTATATAAACTAGGAATTTCGTCACAGAGCTACCTAAGGGGGTTGGGGGGGGGGTGGCTTAGGTGAGGGTGTTCTTCAACTTGGGTTAACTTAGTTTATATTGTCATGCAGAAGCTGAACAATTAATAAATAGTTAAAATTCTAAACAGTACCAAGAAAGCAAGACAAATTTCCTCAATGATGCTCTTCTTCAAGCTCGGGCATTTGTTGTATTTGTGATTGCCAGTATCATTTGGACACCTCAGAGCCCCTGACATCATTTTGTGCTGCAGGGGAACAATCCCACGCCCCTCCCCATTCCCATTCCCTGTGATAAAGATGGGAGTCACTTCTTAAAGCTCAGATATTTTCATCGAGATGTATAAGTGGATTAATTGCCAGTATATTTGGAGAGATCTGGACCCCTGACACCTTCACGAGCAGCAAAGTACCGTACCTTCCCCTCTCGCCCTCCTCCCTCCCCCTCCCTGCCCCCAAAAAATCACAGCAATGATATTCATGCAGCAGTTGTACCCCAAACAGGCGGCAATTCGAGCACCAATGAATGATTGTCTGGTTCCACCCCCACCCCCCTATGTCCCAATCTTAAAGCTGTCTGAGGATTCTAACATGTGGAAACTTAAGTTTAGCTTTTCTCATTGTTAATAAACAAATCATATCATAGAAGGTTTGTTGATTAGTCTGTTTATTAATTAACTAAAAAAGCTGGATTAAACTCTGAGAATCATTGCACATTGATAACCTGGAGTACCGATACTTTTAGACAGTCCTCCCCCCCCCCCCTCCCCATCTCTATCTTTATTTCCTGACACCTATCTGGGGCCCCTGATGCAGTTTCTTATCCAGACAAAATAGGGAGGAGGATGGTAGCATTGTAACATTCGTCAATGAATTCATCTCACATACATACATAGGTCTATGTTCTGTGGTGTATTAAAATGTCTCTACCCCCCCCCTCCCACCCCTCTTCCTAGAATGCAAATTGACCCCAATTCCTCTTTCCCATCCCCCCCCCCCTCCTCCACCAGATCCACAACAATTCTTGTCGGTTTCAGTTCGTTACTCCATCTTCTCCTCCTCCACTCCCATCCAGAAAAGATTCTGGCAGTTCAGGTATGACTGACTACACAACTGCTATCCGATCTATCGGTTGAAAAAAAACTTTTTTTATCCCCCCCCCCTTCCCACCCCTCTTCCCAGAATGCAAATTGACCCCAATTCCTCTTTCCCATCCCCCCCCCCTCCTCCACCAGATCCAAAAAAATTCTTGTCGTTTTCAGCACGTCACTCTTCTCCTCCCTCACTCCCATCCAGAAAAGATTCTGGTAGTTCAGGTATTACTGACTACACAACTGCTATCCGATCGATCGGTTGAAAGAAAACTTTTATTAAGATAACGAATGATGCATGCATCAAACTTCTTTGAACTCACTTTGGTAAGTGTGTCCTCAAGTTTTATGGTCTTTTGTAAATTCATAGAACATAACAGCAGCTGTGTCTGCATTATCATAACTACGTGTCATCAACGCCACACATGTAAAAAAGAGAGAAGTTTGTTATCATTGTAACTTTATTAAAAACATTTCTTTTTTTTTACAATCATTTTATTAGAGTGCATTATGGTTTACATCAAGACTATGTGCGTATGTATTTCCAAGCTGTTTAATGTAGTCTCATTGGCAGGTTTTATTGGGGGTCGCAGGAGACTTTTTAACGGGCATCATTTGCGACAAAGGTCGTTCATACTTTTTTTAGGATGAATTTTTAAGTGACTCTGTTGAATGAACTTTAGCACAAATTTCTTTTCTTCAACTTTGACTGATTTATAACTTAATGTTAAATACATCAGCCCTGACAATAAAGAAAGATTGCTCGAAATTCTGTTCATACTAAACAAGATACTGAAAGATGTGAAATGATTCCTTCAGTGTGTAATCATATGGGTGACATTACTTTGAAAGAAACATGCAGGGTTTAATATGCAAGAGAAGAGGAAGAAGTGTAGAATAGTGTTAGGGCTACGGGTTGTTATAATTTGTGAATATCACCAAAGCAGGTACACAGTGGCGGAGTTAGGGGTATTGGTCAGGGGGGGCGAGAATGGTCTGTAGGGGCGCTTTCAACACTATCTAAGCCGAGCACCACCACAGGTTGGCGCAGATCGAGTGCACGGAAATTTTTGAATAAAGATACTCCCTAGATCGCCGGAAATGACCCTTTCCGGGCCTTGCTAATTTGCAGATAAACGAAGAATAAATAGGTGTCATCGCCATTTTGTCAGAAAATTACACCAACAAAATGTGACAAATGTCAATAGGTATTTGAGAGCGCAATAAAAAAGTCAATAATCGCGAATAAGTAAAATGTGTACAAAGCTGAAAAGGGCGCCAGCAGTCCATTTGAGTCCGTCAGGGGGGGCATCCGCCCCCCCTGACTGTATGGATGCTCCGCCACTGTATCCTCCGCCTGTAAAGTGATGACACTGATGTGAACCCTCCTTCCCTAATTGTGATGACACCGACGTGAATCCTTATTTGCTTAGTTGTGATGATATACAGTTGTGAATCCTCTCTTTAAATTGTGATGAAAATGAAGATAAATGGATGTCTATCCAACTTCTCTGGGGATGCAGAGGATGGAGTTGGAAAGGGGGTTTGAGCAGCAGGAGAGTAAACAGAAAGAAGAAGCATGTGGGGAGAGGTTGCCCTGTATTTATTATCATACATTTTACAGGTTAACTGTCCACCTTGCAATTACTGTGGGTAACTGACCATAGGCGTAGGAGGCGGGGGGGCTGGGGGGGCTGCAGCCCCACCAACCAAATATTTTTGTGAAAATTCGGGCAATATGCTGAGAATTTTTTGGGCACCTACTGAAAGAAAAATAATTTGCAATGCGGGAAAAAAAGTCGTTACAGCCCCCCAGTTCAAATTGGGCTCCTATGCCTATGTAACTGAAGGAGTATTAATTGTCAAAACTAAGCGGTCGTAGGTCATCACTGAGTTTTCAATAGAAAAGTAAGACATGCCAATTGACACACAGCATAATTCTCAATGGGTTTGTTTTAAAACTAACATTTTGAATCCCTGTCTAAAATAAATGCTGCAAGTTAAATTTTACCTCATCAAACAACAAAGAATATCAATCGATTAAAACAAAAGTGAATAGAAAAAGGGAAAGAAAAAAATTAAGAAAAGCGAGAAAAAACGAGGAAGGAAAAAGAAGATTAAAAAAGGATCAGAAGGGTCAAAGTGAATATTTCTGTATGATCTTATTTCTGTGTTATCATGATCTTTGATCACCATATAGTGAAGAGATGAATCCAATACAGCCACAAATCCAATTATTTTCCTCTTTCTTTCTTTCCTTCTTTTTTTCTCTTTCAAATATTACTTTCAAATAAATGATTTGAAATCGAACGACTTAATTTATAGCGGGTCTCCCATCAGAGTTTCTATTAAGACAGGCGTAGCACACTGTTTGATTTACCTACCAGCAGATTTGGTCAAAAGGTGGATATCGGTTTCTGTCGCAAATTGGAAAACCCCCGGCCTTGAAAGACGAAACATCTTCGTTAGATGTCTGGGGACATTCTAGCAAAGCACTAATTTTACCTCTATTGTTTTGCCAAAGTGTGAGGCATTCCTCCGGCGGTGTGTCTTGTGATACGTGAAATAACTCACATTTTGCGAAATTAAAAAACCGGTAGGGAAATAAACGAAGGGGACTTCGAACATGCATTTTCTCTTCGGCTGCGTCCCCGAGGATTCTGGTATGTTTTTGCTCGTGGGGTGATCTTCCTCTTATGTTATTGTTTTCTGTGACGGAAAATTAATTAAAAAATTCAACAAGAAGTAGGTGAATCAGCGAATATGCCCGGAGGGGTGCGGAGAACACTCCAAGAGCAAAAGAGAGGGTGGACAGGTAGAGAGCGGATTGTCCAAATGAATCATCATCTTGAGAAATACCCCATGGGACGTACAAAGGCAGTTAGTTCAAACAGGTTCAGTCCGATGCATTTCATGCTCGTGCAACGTAAAACTAAAAAAAAACGATCTTGCGACCTTCAATGGAGCAAAGGTTTGTGAGATGATTTGAACAACTCCATGTGAAAATGAGGCCTCAGTTTGTATGTAGATGTGACAAAGAATACTTGTAGATGTGACTACAGAGAACATGGGTAAACAAGCCCCAAAGAATGGGAGCAGGGAGATAGAGGAAATTAACAGGTGGAATGAGGGTTGTCAGAGCCATGGGGGAGGGGGGGGGGAGGAGAAGGTACCCAAAGGTTTGTGAAGATTCTTCAACAGTGCCCCTTTCATAAATTAGAAGTTTCGTTAACGAAAAGCCTTTCTTTTCTTTTTTTTAGTGTGTGTTATTTTAACAATTCTTTGATATTTTTTTATAGAGAAAAATCAAGGAAAATTGTTGAAAGTAGTTGCCTTTTTGTTGGGGGGGAAAAACAATTTCAAAGGTGGTGGTTGTATTGAAAAATATTCACATAATTGGAATATGTGACATAGGATGTGACAGATGGTTTGTAACTTTGTTGTGGAGTTCGAGGTGATTTTGTGGTTTGCTTTCTCAAATCAATTTGAGTCCCATTTCCGTTACTGCCCTTCCAAGTTTGTACCCCCTCGGGTTGGACCCTCTGTTGCCTCCCCCACCTGACAAATTATCTCCCAAAGCATCAAACACTCGATCCAGCACTGAAACAAGAAAATGTTGAAATTTCTTACTGTTATCATTCTCAGCAGTTTCTCCCCATGTATATGTGTGTTTTCAGTTCAAAGACTATATTCACCTCCCATGAATCATCATGTAAAGTAGGTCTCCTTGATGTAATGGCTGTCCTTCTAAGATCGGCTTTTCGCCTCCGATGACAATTTTTTCCAAACCTAACGATTGATCGAGTTTTACTCTAGATAGAGATTGTGAGCCAGGGGCACTGTTAGGACAACGAATAAAAAAGGGCGCTAATAAGATGTAAAAAACGATATGTTTTGTTTATACCAACAACAGGTCACTTCTGATGTATGACAATGGGTGCTTAATTTTTAGGTTTTTCACAAAACTGGGGAGCAACAATTCCCCTGTAGACAGGGGGTAGGAGCCAGGGGGGCACTGGGGGCACGTCCTCCCCCCACTTTTTTCAAATAGGAAATGTGCCCTAATGGCAAATAAAATGTGCCCCTTTGATGAAGAACTGTCTTAGATGTTGTGCCCCCCACTTTTTGGAAGCTTCCTATCCCCCTGCCTGTAGATGTCTTTCCCCTCCCCTAGTCCATCCACCACACCATAAATTAATTTGATTTGATTCTCAATTTATTTTTTATCACCCAGGCATGATCGTAAATAATATAATTGCCATTTAGAGAACAGATTTGTGATATTTGCTTCAAGTATTTATAAAGATAAAAACTTGAAAAAGGTTGAACTAATGACCCCCTTTGTTGCTTTTGAGATTTTAGTATAGTATTATATAATGATAGCTACAAAGGGGTATCATGATCAATTCAAAAAGCTGCTTTTTCGCAACGTTTTTATATCTGTCTGTGGTTTAAATGAAAGTTTCGAAAACTAATAATTATCAATCCAATTGTGATCCCAATCGATCAAAGAACTGAACTAGACTTGGTTTCAGATTTAGATTTTATTTGTTGAATTGGAAGCCACCCGACATTTAAGTTGTAATCCATAAGCCCTTGCGGGTTTCTCCCACATTTGTGGTCGCTTAAGCGTCGTAAATATAACTGCTGATTATTATTATTTCAAACACTGTCAATCAAGAGAGAGAGAGAGTTAGCAGTACAATGAGATATAATAATTGTTAAAAAATATTAGCGAGAACATGGATACTGACATTAAATGATACAAGATAGGTATTCAAAACACAAAGAACTCTATTTATGTTATGGGTTCCATTGGCATACAGAAATAATGTATCAGAGTAACATGAGAAATATAAACATATCAAGATATAACATACATGTACACAATCAGTAGGGTAAATAGCTTAGTAGGGTTTAAAGGGCCCCCTGGTTCAACAGTGAGAGTAGCGGACCCTATAGCTTCATCCACACTTCATCAAAACTTCACTTGACATAAAGTCATAAATGTTATAACCACAAAGCTATGTCTGACCTCAATCTTACTTTGACTGACAGTTTTGATCCGTTGACTATGTAACCAACTCCTGAGGAACAAGATTGTGGGCCCCTAGACATCCAGGGCCCCCTAGTCATTGGGGGGCCCTGGTTGAGTAAACTGCCTGAACTGCATCTTGCTACGCTTCTGTACACAATGTAATAACCAAGTATGTAACACTTACACTATTGAAAATCCTCATTATTACCAATGCTGTTACAAAGACATCGAATTGTTACAGATGTGTACTACCTGGTATTCTAAAGAAATTTTATTGATTACATTGATGTTTTATTATTCATTTGTGTTTCTTTGCTATGATATAGTAGTGATATATGATACAATGTGAATAGGCAGGCTGATAGTTAAACCATGACTTTGGTAGGCAGAATTTTAGTCATGCATAAAATGGGGAGTAATAATTGTCTACATGTAGGTTTTAGAACTGTGTATCAATAAGTTTGGGAATATAGCATGAAGGTTTATTTAGGGTAACCTTCATCCACTTTTTACATTTATTTGTTTTTGCAAAATGTTAAAAGACCAAAAATGCTACTACATGTAGACCAGGAATACTTTACCATCATGTACTCCCAAAATGTACAACTAACTCACTCCATCCTAAATCCATCTTCCCTGCCCATATTCCATTTATCCACCTGACCTCCCCCCCCCCCAATCCCCACCCAGCATCCCTTCATTCCCTATTG
>JAIPMN010013085.1:0-12168 GCA_020650975.1 Apostichopus californicus | reverse complement strand
CATTTGGAAATGAAAAAGGGGTTTTCTGACTTGCGGAGCGGGGGGGCGGAATGATACTTCCGCCCCACCATATTTTTCACTGGGGGGCTGGCGCCCCCCCCCAGCCCCATCGGTTTCTACGCCCTTGATACAAATTACATAGCGCATCATATATTTCCATAAGTGAAGGAATTCAACATTGTCTTCTATGGTAGAGAGGTCGAATTATGTTTCTGACAACAACGCACATACTAAATGCAGTAAATCATTCCCACTAGAAGTTTGTAAAGTGCTCATCTCACCGAGGACGGGTGAAGTGGTGGGGTGGGCGGTGGGCGGTGTGAGGGGGGGGGGCTGTTACGCCACATGGTTGACAATGGAATATTATTGCCCATTCCGCTTCTGCTACCTCTTCCTATTGTGTAACGAGTAATTGGTTTTTAAAACACTAATGAAGATAAAAAAAATTAATTAATAAAATAGGCTGGCAACAACTCTCAGATGGACCAGTATTTGCCAAGTTTGTTTTAAAAAAAAATGCAGGTTTAAGTGAGCTTTAAAGGTCATCAAAACCATCGCGAGTTTTGTCGACAAATGTGAATAAGGAACTTAATCATTTCCGATTACTATGAAATTGATCACGAAGTGCATGCACTTCAGAATGTATAGGCCTAGATGATGTTTTAAAAAAATTACAATGATATTTGTTTCATTTTTCTGTTTCATACCAATATATTTAACATGCTTCAGATGGGTTGAAGAACTTGTAAGGAGAGGCTTAGGGTACACTTACATGCCAAGGAGAGGCTTGGGTATTCTTATACATGCCAAGGAGAGGCTTGGGTACACTTACATGCCAAGGAGAGGCGTAGGGTATACTCACATGCCCAGGAGAGGCGTAAAGGTACACTTACACATGTCAAGGAGAGGCTTGGGTACATTTAAATGCCAAGGAGAGGCTTAGGGTATACTTACATGGCAAGTAGAGGCTAAGGTACACATACATGCCAAGTAGTGGCTTAGGGACACTTACATGCCAAGGAGAGGCTTAGGTATACTTACATGCCAAAGAGAGGCTTAGGGTATACTTACATGCCAAGTAGAGGCTTATGGTATACTTACTTGCCAAGGAGAGGCTTATAGCTACACTTACATGCCAAAATGTTCTTCCGTAATAACTCGCCGCCGATTTTCATTGACATATAAGACAACACACTAAGGCGATGCAAGTTTTTGTTTACACTACGTAATGCATAGAGTTCATTAGCTTTACCCCTCCCACACCTCTCCCTTCCCCCATTACATAATAAAGTTTCTCTCCTTCGCGAAGCCGTAGTCACTTCGCATATTTGTCATCTTTGTACAATGTAAGCTATATCTTTTCATCAGCGCTCATTATCAAATCAATATTTGGATCAAATGCTCACAGTTCGCGATGTGTGTTTAAAATGAAAAACGAATACAACTTTCAACGAAACTATGATCTCCGTGGACATAGAAAATGCTTAAACTAAGAAAATAATGAAGATTGTTAATGAGTCGAAATATTGCACAAAACTGTAAGGGAGTCCTGCACGGATATTAGTCACTTTCGCTATAATTATGTTTTTGAAATCTGGAGTATAATGATAAAATGTTGCTTAATTTTCAGAGAGTGTTATAGAAGCGAACGTGGATCAGAATACTGCATAAGATTATAGGATATACAGAGTGAAATATTGCGTGATTATTGCCGGCAAACTGCAGACAGTGAGGTTTAAACCAGAACAGTATCATTCGAGTGGCTAACACAAATATGGATTCACCTCTACTTTATGGTCATCGCAGACTGGTGACTAACGATAGCTCGTGAGGAAAACCCAAATTCCAAACCTTGTCATCGGTGACATGTTTATATTAACCTTTGAACTTCAAGTCACGTGAGTGATCAATCGTCGTACACAGTGTAGATTGCTACCCAGGTATAGCTGCTATTATAATATATATATTACCCCTCAGTATTTTATATTGTTATCACAAACATAGCCTTGTATAGCATAGGTCTATGTGTTTTTAGAGCCTGCGTGTATTTAGGAGGGTATTAGGAGGTGTGGGGGGGGGGGGAGGGTGTCGGGAGTGGACCTCATGAGGTACACGAGCACGGAAAGGTCTTCCT
Source organism: Apostichopus californicus (assembly GCA_020650975.1). Taxonomy (NCBI): domain Eukaryota; kingdom Metazoa; phylum Echinodermata; class Holothuroidea; order Aspidochirotida; family Stichopodidae; genus Apostichopus; species Apostichopus californicus. The sequence goes on along the minus strand of JAIPMN010013085.1, from coordinate 10,034 downwards.
CGTTGGATTCGAGAACAGTTGCACTAACGATGAGGTTGGATATCTTCGAATAAACCATACTTTCAAATACAAGCTAAGCCCAGCCCAATGACACCATCGGGAGGTGGAGGAACTTCCACAAAATAAAAACAAAAACTGCATGTATAGTCGTTCTCAGTGCGATTTATGAGACATGCTTAGCTGTTTAATTGGAAGCTTTAAAACACCATCCGCAATGCAATGAAATACCCTGAGAGATGGTACATACTTCCTAAATAAAACCTCTGCCAAATATAACGTGTAGAGGGTTGTATGCGAGTATCTTTGACAACGTCGTGAAACTATAGACCATGAAATAAATATAACAGGTCATTCATCATAAATGTTAAGATAACATTCAGTTGAGTGTATGAAATTAGAGAATGTAAAACACACCATCCCATGGGTTACCAACGAATCTCTGACACTATTTCGTCATTTTCTTAATAGATCTATGTTTGGAAGTATCAGAAAGCGCACCCCCCACGCAACAGTTTAACCCATGACCTCCAAAGAGTACTAAACTATTATCGTCTCCATCACTGCCAAGTGACATTTATTTGACCGAGGTAGGGTCGTAATCTTGTCATGTGTGTGTTTTTGTAACAACCACCGTTTCCTTCCAGCTTTTTGGGGAAGGTTGAAAACGTTTTTGAGTTAAACACATGAGCAAGGTTCTACAAACGAATAAATAACCAACACCGATCTAGCGGTCATAATTTAAAGTCATAAATGTCATTTGTCCATTGGTCAGTTTATGAGACAAAATCAGGGTCGACATAAACACTTTATCAGGTAACGTCAAGCAAGGTTCTCCATCAGAGGCATGGCGATGATGCAGAATATATCAGTATATCATCACCATCATCATCATCATTGATTAGCTCTCCAGCCTACAAGATACCTTACTCTTGTTTGCGTCCATTAATATAGGCATACTTTGCACATAACACAATAAGCGTGCGCCTGTACAGGTAAACGCATACGGGTGTTGTACGATTGCCATAGTAACTACTATCGCTTAGAAGTTAGCGGTACTCTTCAACTCTGTGGGTTAAGCCACCCATCCAGGTGTCAATGCGAGTTGTCGCATAACTCTGCAACCGTCCCGGCCTTAAAGAAATATAGGTGGCTTACTGAACTAATGTGCAATGTGCAAGGATACGATGTGCCGTTACTGCACCACTGTCCCAGATAAACAGACCAGAGACAGTATTCGATATCAGCCTAGTACATATACTTACATCCAGCCATAGGTATACTTACAGTATATGTCATACCTATTCAAACTGCAAACTGTAACTACGCATAACGTGGTCAGTGATATACTAACAGTAAAGTATATTTATATTCTCAGTCAACTGTACTTATACTAAGGTTACAGCGAACCGGTGTTATCCTCACCGGGCTAAACTTAGAACACATTCAAACCTCTACAGCTATTCATGGTGGTACTGTCTTATACAAACCATCCATGCTATTATTTACAACCAATCATATACTTGTATTTTACACCATCCATGACTATACTAACGAGAGCCATCTTCGCTTACGTTTAAAGCCATCCATACTTACAGCAGTCCATGCCTATACTTACCACTAAATGAATTTATAAAGGTCATCACACTGCCTATACTGTATACTTGTAGTAAACCATATGCTTATTCTTACATTAACCGCAGGTAGTGTTGTAGAGGAATACCAGTATATATTAATGGTTGAACCAATTAGAATTACTCATTGCGCACATCAACTTTTATATTGTAAAAATATATGATATTCTTATGATACTTTTTGCATCAGTTGATTCGACTGAATATCTACGGGTCATGTATATGTGATGTTAGACTGCTTAATCGTCTTCATTAACCGTTATGTAATACAGCTCACTAAATAATTATCATTAATGTACGAATGTGAATTGAATAAAAACTTGGAATAAGAGATTGATGGTTTTCAATCTAATGGCTCTAGCTAATTACTCGCTATTAATTAGCTTCGCAGTTAGTTTCAAACGACAGTGCAGAACCTGTTATGTCGTATTCAAATTTCCAAACTTCACTGTCAAAATCATAACCTGAGCCTGTATACATATTATATGTCATACATTGTTGTTGCGTCTGCTCGGCGGTGGGTGCATGCGCGTATATAATTAAACACGTTGCTTTAAAGTCCTACTTGTCGCAAATCGAGAGTCGCTCATAATTCACGTTGTGTATTATTTGTCACTAGCGGTCATTACAGGCCATAAATAACTATCCAGCTATCACAATAAATCAAGCTATTTTATCCATTTCATCGTCTAAATCGTCCAACTACGTTTCAAATTGGACTTTTACTATCATTTTTCGCGACTAAACTGCGGCTTGCAAGCTATACTCTCACCTTCTTCCACATTCTATTTTACTGGCCCACCCTGTCTTATGACACACACACACACACACATCACGCAAGTTTGAATCGAGCAGTGAAAAAAAAATGAGTTATAACTTGAAGAAGGAAAGGTCGTGACTTTAAAGATTCCTTGTCACGGATAGTCCAATCATTTACGAGATACTTCGCGAATGAAATGTAAAGAAAATACTGAAAATATTTGAAAGAGAAATCGCAAATCTAAGTATATAAAATTTGCCTGGATCACTACCGTATTACTCCCGATTCCGTTACGGGCGGATATTCTTGTCATTATGTGCATGTGTGGTAGAAATTTTATGGACATATGTGCATGCATGGGTCTTCACTTTGTATTAACGACGTTACCATGCATGCTCATTAACTTTAAACATGAGGTTCTGATAACATATTCACACTTACTCTTAGTCTCACAAAGAACCAATAATTGTTAATAATTGTTGGTTGAAGTCATTGCTTTTGGCAAGGTTTGGCTATTCCACAATGTATTGCTATGCTAATAAGGAAGCTCAAAAAGAAAGATACAAATTAAGTTATTGTTTTAAAACTTTTACTTATCAATAATAGGCTTGTATGAAAGATATATTCGATTGACTCAAACTCTACGAAACAATGGATTAACAATGCAACAATAAAAGACCTGGTCGTTCCAGAAAAAAAAATTGTTAATTCATTATAGACATCTATTATTTCTTCCTCTTGGAGTAGCCTACCCTTAGGTTACGTCATCAAGGAGACAGACTAGTACCCCTGCACTATAAAACACCTAATGTGTAATAAACCTGTTGCTTGTTGTCCACTTTAAAAGTTCCCTTAATGAAAAAGAAAATAAAAGGGAAGAAAGTGGCCTTAATTGAGACAAGAGTCTATAGCTTCTTCCCATGCGCAGGGAGCTGCTACTCTAGTAACTCCCTACATACATGTATGTTTAGTTTTCTACCCATTTCACACGCTATAGTCTTAATATCAACGTTTAGTGTTGAATTGCATATTTACTTAATGTTACAGAAAAGGATGTTTAATACTATACCAGTAGACATTTTTGAAGGTGAATTTTTTTTGAAGACAGGTGTGGGAGCTGGGAGGAGGGGGTGGGGATGGGGTGGGGTGGTAGGATTGTTATTTATTGCTTAGTCAATATTTTATTGTTATTTATCCCGAGTATGTTATAGTTTGAGAGCTGATGAGGCTAGAAACGATGTTTAATATTAAACCCGTAGACATTTACGAAGGTGAATATTTTTTGAAGACAGGTGTGGGAGCTGGGAGGAGGGGGTGGGGATGGTAGGATTGTTACTTATTGTTTAGTCAATGTTTTATTGTAATTTATCCCGATTATAAGTTATAGTTTGAGGGCTGATGAGGCTAGAATCGATTACCTATAGCTTACCCCCCCCCCCTGAGATTTCGGCCAGCTCCCCTAACCCTCCAAGTACTTGTACTGTCCGCCCTGTCCATGTCGAAGAGAAAAAATCATGAGAAGAAAGGAGAACCACATTTTGCATTACCTTGAGCAACTTAATTGTACCAGAACAAATATAAATAGCAGGTAAATTTGTATAAAGTATTGATACGAACAAATGAAACGAGAAAAACATCATTTGGACAAGGAAATTTTATCTTGATATATACCGGTAATTTAAGACATTCAAATATTCAATAGAAAGAAAATTAATTCAATTAATTCAAGATAGAAGCTTTTCATGAGAAGCATGCGCGCATCTGACAAGTTGAATCGTTCCTCTCGTGAGCCCTGTTTTCTGTTGCATGTAACTTTTATTTAACCCATTCATTCTAAGTGCTGTCCGCTACGAAAAAAAACCCACTTTTACCAAAACTGCAAAAGATAACCTTGGGGCTATACGTGGTGTTCTGTATAGCTGGTGTAATAACTGTAATTTGTCTCGGAAATTAACGAAACAAATTTTAAAGTTTAACTATAACAATTTTACAATTGTTGTTCTAGAGTATATATAGACATTATTTTATAGCGACGTTGGAAATTCGGGTCAGTTTTGCTGAAAAGTCACGGCCGTACATCATGCCGTATGGTTCATTACTATATTTGTCGAAATAATTTCAATCAAATTAAGAAAATAACTGACGAAGGACGGCCTAAACAGTTTTAGCTTTTGTTCTGAAAACAGTTCCCGTTTATGTGATTTAAATTCTAATGAAACTATATAATATTTATGTACAGATGTCCTTGTACATAGCTGGTGACAAAGATTAATTTGTCTGTGAAAAACATCTTTTAACAATCAATATAATTGACCGGTTGTTTGTCACAAAACGGAACAGCTTTAATTAAAATCTTTAAAGCCAACAAAAAAAAATCCATTTTTGTTTAACCAATAGGCTACATATTTTAAAATCGGTAATATCATCCGTCGGATTTTGTTATTTTTCGACAGGTTTGTTACCGTTTCTAAGTATATTTTAATTCATTTAATTCGACATTAATTACCTAAAAATGATTAATAGTCTGGAAATCGTTTACTTGTTCTCTGTTTCTACGGGTAGGTTAATCTAGATTTACAGCTCACTTTTTAATCAGAGAAATTAGTTTGCGTAAAGCTTACACGCGCGTATTACAGGTAACTGTATGTTTGTGTGGTAAACTGACCCATCTAATGGGCTGCCTCTTTTGTGCCTTACCATGGCTCAGGAAATCGTCGCCACGCGTTCACCTGAAACAAGAACGGCTGGTAAATGAAACAGATACCCATTTACTAAAAAAAAAACCAGAAGACGGACAGAAAGAAAGAAAGAAAAAGTGATTTTTTAACCATTTTGTTTGGCATCAGTAAGAAAACACCGCCCCTGGGTTCAAATACTTCACTCACATTTGCTAGATACAATTGCGTGACTGTATCAGAAGCAACGGCATGGGTATACCGGTTAACAATTCAATACAATATTCTATTAACAGAGGGGGGAGCAGACTTACAAATAAGTGTATCTTTAGTGTGTCTTTGTTGTTAAAGTTACTTTGTATAAGCATCAAGGACTTGTATAATCTGCGTTAACATGTTATAGTTGTCAGTTCGCTACGCTTGTGACGTGCCTACCGCATGGAAGCTCCTATCAATGGTATTTGACAGCGAATTAATTGCCGTGTAATTGAGGCTGCTTGCAGCTTTACAACCAGTGTCTGTCTCTCGTTCGACTACACATGCTTCGTGCGTTCTTCACCGACAGCAAAATTTAGTTTTAATGCAATAAAGCGCCTGGAGGAGGTTTGCTTGCAACGGTTACGGATGGGGCAAAAATAAAAAAAATGTCCTGTTGAGAATCTCGAAAGTGACTACAGAAAAACGTAGAAATTGAGAGCAACATATCACAAAACATTTTTTCTATATATGCTTAATAATGATTTCTATTCCATTCATGTTTGTGGGATAATGGATTAATGTTTAATCTAATTGCACAGTTAGGTGTAACATCCACATCTATGACTGGATAAGAGAGCGGTATACGTGTTTTTGGATTCTTGTCTCATCCGGGCATGCAGGCCACGTGGGTATATGTATGCGATGTGGCTATAACTTCCATGTATGTATGATGTCTGCAGAAGGGAAATGTTGACAGATGTTAAACTATAGACACGTGACTCGTCGATATCGATCATTCATAAACATCCTTGTTGTTTTTGCTGGAGGTCAAATATCATCAGAGGTCAATATACTGATATACATAATGTAACATAAATCTACATTGTGTGTGTCGAAAAAAGTCACACATTTCTTACAATATAGAATTAATTAATGATAATTTGCATACATCAAACCTACTTTCAGAGCTTGAGGAGGGTCGGAGAACTTATACATGCTGTGACGTGATTAACTAACGTTTCCCATGATGCATCGATAGTATATTTACAGCAATATAAAATTGTTCAAACCCTCGCTAACATCCGTATAACTTAGCATTGCTTAATTTTTATCCCGAATCTGCAACTATATATGCAAGGAGATTAGAGACTATACAGGGAAATACGTTGAAATGTTGTAGCACGATTTATATTAAATTTGGAGGCTTGACAGGTACCGACCTTTTTACTAATTCAGTTTTTATGTCTAGACATTACCGTAAAGGATTTTATCGTGTTCCTTTAAGACGTCATCGTACCTGTATATAGAAACCTTCTATCAATTAATTTACGATGTCTTGTAAATAGAAATACCATCAAGGTGCAGGGTTAGGTTGACCGACCGGTCGTAGGCAAAACAAATAAATCGCGGCAAGTACTGAGAGGTGAGTGTCCTCAGGTGTGAGGATGGATGAAATTATATGATTTATGAAGGAGGTTACTGGCCCTGGTACGATCTTATCAATGAGCACACTGCTTGTAGATTAAACAATGTGTAAAATCCGCCTGGTTCAAGCACCCCTATATATACCAACCCGTATAGCAACATCACTTGAAGAGTCAGGTGATATTAATAGTCTTACTCTTTACTCCTTGTTTGGGGGAGGGGGATGGGAGGGGATGGAGGGGAGGGGGAGGGGCGTTACTTGCAACGTTTGCGTTCCTCTCATATTATTTTGTTTTGTACAATATCTATTTGTTTTAGAAACAATTGCATTTACTGAAATTAACTTGAATTAGTTTAATTGGAAGTAAAAAGGTGAATAGAAACTTATTTAACATAACCTTTGAATTTGCTCAGTTTATGGTCAACTTAATTCTTAATATATAGGTAAGTGAAATGAGAACTTGCAAGCCGCTGTTCCTCGTGAGTTATTAAGGACAATATTACCGTAATATTTAAGTTTGAAAAAGGGTACGGGTTACATAAATTATCTCATGTCAGTTGTATATCCATTATTCCTTGTGTATAGTTAAATGTGCTACCTTATCCACCTTTTCCAATTAAAGATACGCTAAACATTAATGAAATAATTTAAGGTAACTAGTGATATAAAAAACTGAAAATTCCATCTCTATTTTCGATGCTCTAAAAACGAAAATCTGAGGAATGCACAGTTTCTCGGTTTGTTAATTATGTTATGGAAATTTATAGAGGATATTATCATTTAATTAGGTCGTCAAAATATCTTAAAAACACAAAAGTTGGATACCGGAACTTAAATGCTTTCCGGCATTTAGACATAATTAATGAAATTAAAGATCTTTGTTGAAAGTTAAAGGACCTACGGTATATATAGTGCTTGCAACGGTGATCTTTTATCTCTGGGACTGCGTCAGTATGGTATCAATGATATAGCTGTTAGGTGCCTAAGTGGCACATAATGCCTGTCCGCGTGCCTAGTGGCACATAATGCCTGTCCACGTGCCTAGTGGCACATAATGCCTATCAACGTGCCTAATGGCACATAATACCTGTCCGCGTGCCTATAGTGGCACATAATGCCTTCCACAGTGCTCTCTAACGAATATCTACATCCTGTTCTGACTGCATGCTGCCACAAGTTTCGCTTCTGTCCAAGATTTCTAGCTGGTTTGCCTCCTCCTCGCCTTATACGTCGCCATGTTGTATTTGCTCTATAGAGTCTTCCTTCCTGTGTATCGAAGTATAATCCTAAAATTAAATGATACTTCGCAGAAGTTGAAATTTGATTAAGATTATCTCGTCGTAACATACAGGGAGAGGGATCACATGCCCTCCCTCAGCCCAACCCGTTATGGTCGGATTTGGTTTCGAAGTGAACCCTCATCTTTAAAAAGACTGACACTAAGTGGTGAATTAGACGATCATGGAAGACCGACCTCTGTATGTTACGTAAGAGATAATCTCTATTCTGTTTTCAATTGTTTTGAGGTTTCTGTAACAACTGAATATTCTATGAATTTCTATCTACGAATTCTTCCTTCATCGATTACTAATCGCATTCCTGTTTTGGCAAGGCTCATGGTTCTTCTCAGGTCTACTTTGGTCTGGAATGTATCGATTACTTTACATCATTTTAGATCATTTTAAAAGGTCTCACATACATGTAATATCGGTGACACAAAGAAGACAAACGTCTTTCTAAATAGTCGAGTTGGGTTTAACTCAGTGGCGGAGCGTCCATACAGTCAGGGGGGCGGATGCCCCCCCCCCCCCTGACGGACTCAAATGGACTGCTGACGCCCTTTTCAGCTTTTTATCACTTTTTACTTATTCGCGATTATTGACTTTTTTATTGCGCTCTCATCTACCTATTGATATTTGTCACATTATCTTTCACTTAGCAAGGCCCGGAAAGGGTCATTTCCGGCGATCTAGGGAGTATCTTTACTCAAAAATTTCTGTTCACTCCGCGCCAACCTGTGGTGGCGCTCCGCTTAGATAGTGTCGAAAGCGCCCCTACAGACCATTCTCGAACCCCCTGACCAATACCCCTAGCTCCGCCACTGGTTTAACTTATGTACTGTTGTTAGAACCCTTTTGTAGCTCATTCTGATTCTCATGTCGCCGAAACTTAACCCGTTTTTTTAACTCCCATGTTACAAGCTGAATAGCTTCTCCTCCCAAGGTAATGTCTTTCTTCGCTTCAGTGTGGCGGCAAAGACAATCGTAATATCAATTCTAAGTTACCAAATTAAAAATTACAAAAAAAAACAAAAATTAGAAGCGATCGCAAGAAAATAAAAAGATATGCAGCCAGAGAGGTTGCTATAGAAACTATCTATTTATATTGTATTTGAAAATGTCATCACTTGGCTTATATTAGGGTCTTAGTAAAAAAATCATTAAAATATATTAATTATATTTAGCTTGTAAATAATTTAATTAATGCAGTGTCGCATTATTAATTACATATTCTATGGTTGTTATGCAAAGAAGTCAACAAAAAAAACTATACAGTTGTTTTAACACTTTATCAGACAAAAACTGTTCTTCTCCTGTATCTCTTACCCAATTGGTGGCACAGCTTAAAAACAATTTTTATTTTATCAAATACGAGAAAATGAAAACAACTTTGTGATATGTTTGAAAATCATATCATTCAACAAAGCTGTAAAACATGCCAGAATGCAAACAATAAAACCCATAATAATCGTTTTCTGGTAAAAATTAGAATTACAAAAAAAGTAAGTCAAAACGAAACAATTAAACAGGGGTGTGCGACAAAATCGTAGAAATTAAAATGTCTTGTGAGCGCGAAACGATATAAAACACGCCGAATTATCGGCAATAAATATATACTTCAATCACGATTTTAAACTATCTGTGGATTTTACCACCGTGAAGGCGTTAAAGAGATGTTGTATCTATGTACTCAAATATCTATCGATCTGCTTTATTTCTAGTAATTTACTTAAATTTTGAGAAGCGAAAACAATTAACATTGTTGTAACATTTTTTGGCGAGAAAACATGTAAAGATCATTCCGGAGAGAACAAAGCTCGATGGACCAATCATTTCAATTTGCCACATTTTTTAGTCCAATTTCTTCAAAGATGTATTAAGGTATTATTGAACAGCAACGAGGTTGAAACCAAACTGTTACGGTGAAGGACATTACAAGAGTTGTGATTGTTTTTCTTATTTGTCCTTCAAAAATGGGAATAAAAATCATTACAAATCTAACAAGATGAGAGAAACACAGAGGATTATTAAAAAAAAGATATTGTTGGATGGTTATATAACTAT
>JAIPMN010013084.1:0-14489 GCA_020650975.1 Apostichopus californicus | reverse complement strand
TGTTAGGAATAATGTTTTTATGGCTGCTGCCTGCCCATTCTGCTCTATGTTACTTTCGGATGTAACAGGTCACGGCGAAATATCTGATATGTCAGACATACTAATTCTCAAATTATAGTCCTTTAAATATTGGAGTTCAAACTGTTTGATCATTACTGCTTTCATTCACAGATAACATTTTACTATTCATATGCAGTCATGAGCGATATACCTGTCTAATGCATGCTGGTATATACCGTATGGTAGGGGAATTACTTTCATATGTGTAATTGTGGTCACTTTATTAAATACCGTATGGTAGGGGAATTACTTTAATGTGTAATTGTGGTCACTTTATTAAATACGGTATGGTAGGGGAATTACTTTCATATGTGTAATTGTGGTCACTTTATTAAATACCGTATGGTAGGGGAATTACTTTCATATGTGTAATTGTGGTCACTTTATTAAATACCGTATGGTATGGGAATTACTTTCATATGTGTAAATTGTGGTCACTTTATTAAATACCGTATGGTAGGGGAATTACTTTCATATGTGTAAATTGTGGTCACTTTATTAAATACCGTATGGTAGGGGAATTACTTTCATATGTGTTAATTGTGGTCACTTTATTAAATACCGTATGGTAGGGGAATTACTTTCATATGTGTTAATTGTGGTCACTTTATATCAATGTCAGATACAATCTGCAACCAACATTAAATCCCAGTAGGTATAAGGATCATCTCCATTGTCTTATTCATATTCCAGTAATATCTGAAATAGACCAACCTAAATCAACTCGATGGGAAGTTTGTGACACTTTGATTGTAAGTGGGAGGGGGAGGGGGAGATTGGGAGAGAAAGAGGCAATGGGAGAGAGATGCATGGGGAAAGAGCTAGGCGAGGGTACGTTGGGGGTTATTGAGAGGAGTGGAAAGGGCAGTACTAATGACTCTCTTTCCCTTTTGCACTGGTTTTGGACATACATGTATGTGAAGCTGCATATAATGTACCACCGTACATTTGACCAGCAGGTAATTACTACCAATGTGAACAATTTTTGTGTCACAGGTTCCAAATTCACCTGTGGAAACCTGTGTGATTATTCCTGGAAACCATGGGGATTTTATGTGAAATTTTACATTGACGTAGATTTGTCAATTTTCACCCTTAATGGCACAGTCATTCATTACCAGGAGGTTTTTTTTTTAAGGAGAAAGTGCTGAAATCCAAAGACATAAGTTGAAACAGGAATCTATGACAACTTGGTAAATAATCCAATCAGTATTTTTTATTTATTTTTTGGTTTGACCAGGCAGCTACTATTAGACACAGGTTTTTTTCAAGTTGTCTATGAAATGTATTATTCTTGGATTGTTTTTAATTTTTGATATTTTTATTTATTTTTTTTTATTTGACCAGGGAGTTACTTTTAGACACAGGTTTTTTTCAAGTTGTCTATGAGATGTATTATTCTTGGATTGGGTTGTCTGTCTCGGGTAGGTTTGCCATGCAGGTACAAATACACAGTTTTCCACACACTGACAAATGTATCAAAGTATTTGCAGGTTTCCACAGAAATGTCACATGGTTTTGGAACAGGTGAATATGTGTGAAAAAACGTGATATTTTTACCTTCGAAAGTCAACTTTTTTCCATTTGTGTTCATGCTGTAATGTTTTCCTCACCTTTGGGGTTATTGTGTCACTACCTGTGATCTCACAGGTATGTTTGCCCAGGTGTAGGCTATTTTTCAAGTTTATTCAAGGTATAATAATAAACGCCACACAAAAGTTATTCCAAGAATATACTGTACCAGCATATATAATAGAGGGTAATTGATATACTAGCTTTGCCATTGTCTCTCTCAGATATGCAGAGACACAAGGATTGTCATGTTTCACCTTAACTGATACACTATACTCTGTTACTGATACATTATACTTTGTTATTGGGCTAAACGGACTCTTGACTTGTGGATGATAACTGTGAACTCGCAGGCATAGGTCTTTGGGTCTCCAATTGCGATGACATCATCTTGAAAATAAAAATTTGACGATATTTCTTTGAACGAGCCTTTAGTGTGATTGACTCTTGCACTAATTTGTGTACAGTATATGCCTCCAGTATTTACAAAGAGGATTCATATAATCACAAAAAACACATTACAAACATACAATTACCAACTAGATCGATTAGAAACTTAAGGTTTTAACCACCTTGACCACAGACCAATGGACTTTGGTTATATTTCCTTATCTATAGTAGTGTGTTATGTTTCACCATTATTGCATTTTGTAATTGTGATCTGAACTCTGTACATGTGTCCAGATTAAACTAGGTGAATTGTCAGCCCTGGACCCAGCATTTATACTTATATGAAATTTAAATAAGTGAACACTTAAGTATGGGTTTGGTAAAAATAGATGGACGTTGACAATAGAATGCAAACATGTTTAACCTAATTTTATTTGCTGAGAAGACATGTTTCTGTATGTGTGTACACTCGGTGAAACTGAAAATAAGCTGAATAACTAACATCTTTCACTGTCCCCTCAACTCAGACTGGCCTTGCCAAATTTCCAATATTGATACAGATTTCATAATTAAGCCTATAATTTACATTATCCATTTCCATATTCCCAGTGACAGAACATGGAAATTTTATTCTCCAATTATTCCAACCCTAAGCATAGTAGTTTTGCCATTATTAGTCGTTCTTTAAATACATCTCATGTGAGTTTCAAAGAAAAAGTCTCGTGCAGAAATAATTTGTGGAAATGTTGGACTAATTGTAATCCAAATTAACAGAGACAAAAGTCAAGAAAACATTATTGGAAATGTACACAATATGTACCCAGACGTGAGTAAGAATTACCTGGTATGGTGGAGACTAATCAATGAAACGAGCTTGTTCGTTAGGATTTTTAAGTTTTAGCTATGTGGACATGTAACAGCCGCCAGGTATAAATTATTTCTTTCTATAGCTATTGTTTGTGTATGTGTGATCATGGTTTATCACTCAATGCATGAAATGAAGGTTGGTTCACGGCCATAAATCTTGACACCTGTTTATTTTTATAGCTAAATTACCGAAATCATCGGAAACAGGCACGCATTTTCTGTATGTATGTCTTCACATTCAGAGAGTATAGCATGTATTTACACTATCTAGATTATTGAGACTAATTCTGGTCACACTGCATGGGTGTGGTAGTATTTGTACCTTTGAGCTATGTATGGAGCTATGTATCACACGGAGTCACACGGTGACACCCAGTAAACACTATAGTGACACCAGTGACACCCAGTCAATTCATACTTGAATTGGTATATACTTACAAGTGAAATGTTTGTTCCTTTTTGTGTGTTCAGTGCAACAATAAATAATTAAGTTTAGAGACAGAATTACACCTTTTTTTTTCTTTTATTGGCATCTCCTCCAACTTCCACCTCCTCTTCAGCCCCCCCCCCCCTTTTTTTTTTTAATTTTCTTCCTTAAACTCTGCATGAAAGCAACAGTTACTCTTTACCAATGGCTTTCAATGTTATGAACTTCTCCATAAATCACACTGTAAGGAGTTGAACCGAGTAGCACGATAAGTCTTCCGTTCCAAACATGGTCTTCTGTGTCATGTATTCATCATCAAAATGTCATCATTTGAACATATGTTTCAAGTTTTATTTACTGCCGTACTCTCCGTGCGGCCTCGGGATGCATCAATTTCAATTTTTGTTTTTTTCTTAGCTTTCGGGCTAACTAATATTTTAATTTTTGTATATTCGTAATGGAGTATCGTGTTACATATTAATAAAGTACTGAAGGGTTCGTTATAATTGCAAAAGTCAAGTTTACGACTCATTCGTATCGAGAATAGACCGAAGGTGGCACGCAGTTGACACAATGCATTATAGCCGGTCCTTTATATTATCAATTTTGTAGTAGAATGTCTCCCCCCCGCCCCCCCCCCCCTCCCCACAGATATGTTTATATGTCTCGGGTATTATGCTGTACACCAATCAACTTACTCATATTTTTTTTTACTTCTTGACATGTTTCACGAATGAGAATTAGCGAAAGATCCTGTTAAAGCAACGTATCGATTTTTAACCCTGTATTTAGGTTTAATTAAACCTTCATCACTTATATATTGACAATCAAACTCTAAACTTGAACAAACTTTATACAAGCTTTGCAGCGTAATTTTTTATTTTTTTAAGTGAAGGAACCTGAAAGTTAATAAAAATTTACTGTGGGGTCGGAAAAATTTGTCTCCATAAACTTTTGTCGAGATCATTTTAGCAGTCACTGAATCGATAGGACAATAATTGCAACGTTTCAACAACCTTGTTATTTCAAATTAAGTTTATTGGAGTGACAAGTGGGTCGGATTTGTTTTAAAAGAAAAAAAGTCCCAAATCGACGGATCGAATATCGTGGGAAGATTTTTACGAGGATGGGATATCATCGAGATTTGATATCCCGCTTTAACTCATCGGCAAATAGATGGGCTAAAAGTAAATTAAGCTTGTGGGCAAATTTGACAATTTGTGTTAATATATTTATGAACCACATTCCGTGAAGAAATACCGTATCGAAACGGAACGAAACCAAGTGAAATAATGCAGTTGTTTATACTAGGCAGTCAATTAACCTTTACAAGGCTGATGAAGTTACACTTGTTAGATGCAGGATGATTCAGATATGCTATGGGAGGGGATTTTTGTTGAATATATGAAGATCATTGAGTCACATTTAGGTTCAAAAGAAACAGGGCCATGAGGCTTGTGTGACCTTCAGCTGAAACTCTTTGCTCTTGTCCATTGGGTCAAAGACACTGCATATAACATACCTACGTCCCACTCAGTTCTCCTTGTTTTGTTGATTTTCTTTAATATGATATTTGTTATTTAACGAAAAAAGGACAGAACTCTGAATTATAGATTGTCTGGAGTGCATGCATTAGCTAGAAAAAAATTGAAAATGCTGTCACTTGCTTTCGGCATAATTTATGCATCTTTTCTTTTTTTTTCTTTTTTTTATGTTTTGTCTGTTGATGATGCAGTAATTTTAACCTACTGATATTTTCACAAACTTGTTAATATTTAATATGCATATTACCCTCAGCTCCAATAAAACTGATTTAAAGAAAAGTGCACTTCCAGCAACCGTCCAGCAATATTGCAAAAGGTCAATGTTTCATCATTTAAGACATTGCCCTTAATTGAATTATTAATGCTGCATAATTGAATTATAATGCTGCATTATAATTTTGTGAGTGAGAAACTTCTTAGTCCGTCAAAAAGTCTAAAATGTTAGCGCTGGTTTCTTCCCAACTTTCATGGTATTCACAGTTTAATGTGTAAAATGTCTGGATTATTCCCTGATGCTTATTGTCTTATTGATAATTAAAACAATTGGCTACTCTAATAATTATACAAATATGATTGATAATATTAATGTCCTCTTCACATGAACAGCATAACGCAGACGGCTAGATCATTCATTTGTCCTGAACGTATACATGTGTGATACAATACAAACATGTTATTCCTGAAAGTCTTTCATTTTCCTGTTGACTTATGCACATAATGCTTATATATAATTATAAATTTAATTCTACATTAACATGGTCCTGTGGTAGAGCAAGCTATATATATTTTCCAGTCACTTGCGAGATTCTGAGAAAGTGTTTAATCGAATGGTCAGGTGTCAAATAATCAAAACTAATTTAACACCTTAAGTCATCCATTAATGAAACACCTTGCAAGACGTTTTGCAGTGTGGAAAATCTAATAAAAGGAATAATTTAATATTTTGGGGCACATATATTATATTCGTCTTATAAAATCTCTTAGGAACAGTTGACGGTGAATAGTCTCAAGATAAATCCAGCATTGGAACGTGGAATTAAAGACTAGGGAATCCCACTTAACTGGGTCAAAATTTGTGAAAGGAATATATTATATTATGACCAAGTCAAAACATGATTAATCGAATTGAGAGTGTGATCTCCGAGTCTATTCGTTAAAATTTTTCGAATCAAATAGAATCATATTTCTTCAATTCGTTAGTCAGTCTTGAAAACGAATTGAATAAATCAATCTCATTTTGGCCTTCTTCAGTGAGGATAATATAGGTTAAGTAGAGTTTAATGTTTGATTTCGACATTGGGGATGTGTATATAGTCAGTGTCACGGCAAAGTGTACTTTTATAATTTGCAGGAATCCTTTGAGCTAATATTTACATGTTGTTTTTTTTCGTCGGTTGTTAGTATTTTGCTTTTGGTGATCTGAAGAAAACGGAGTCATTCGCTATATATTCTTTAATTCATTTCTTAATATGACGGACTATTCATTACAGAATCACTATAAATGCATTTCCAATCTTGAACAAATTTTAAACAGCTCTTAATAGTCCCATTTAACAATGTGCAGACATTTCAATATGAATTAAAGACCTTTGAGTCAGTGTCATATAATTCAATTTACTATTAAGTTATTTCGATTCCTGAAACTAGTTGAAACTATCTGTGTACATTATCGTGCACTGTGACTTGGGGAATCGTTCGTTTAAAGTCAACAAGTTTTAACGAACACTTGATACTGACACTGCCGGTAAATCTCTTGTTAATATTACTTGTATCTCCCTGTTGTTATATCAGCCTGAATTCTCTTAAAATTAAAGACTTGATTCTGTCGAAGGCAAAAATAAAATTCTTCAAGACAACAAAATTTTGACATGCTTATATTGTTTTCGTATATAACATTTGATTGCAGTTACATTGTCATGAATGAAGCAGTTGGAAGCCGGTACCGGGAGCAAGTATGTAAGTTTACAATGATTTCTCTGCGGACAACTACTCAAACAAGAAATTGTTTGCCAATTTAGAAACTGTCAATCATAAGATGCAATTTGGGGATTTACTAATGTCACAGATTTTTGAAATTAAATGTGTAATATTTACACTTTAATTACCAAAAAAAAAAAAAAACATTGCCAAGTTCCTAGTTGATTGGAATTAATTTTTTTCTGCGAGTAATTAGACTGTTAAACCTGCCAGGAAAATATCAGAGAAAGATGGCAGAGGAATGTCACCGCCTTATTTCTGCTTTGTTTACTTCTGCCATATTTGCTGCCAGCCAACGCACAGAGGGAAATCATCTGTGGTAGAGCTGGTTGTATTCATGCTGAAAAATTGCTACTACTTGATATTGATAGCAATAGCATTAAAGCAGCATTTTGCGTCCTTTTCTGTGATTTTTTTCAACCTCACTGACTCCACTATGCCATAACGACATATATAACTAGCTTATCTATATAAATCTTACTTCAAATGGTGGCATAAAAGTCGAAAAATTTGCAACTTTCAACTTTGTTTTTCTCCAATAAATTTTCCGTTGGTATCCAAATAAACCTCGCCCATAATATGAATATTTAAACACTACAAACATCATTGACCAATATGTAATATAACACCATGCTTGATTTGTGTACAGTCTATATGGCAGTTGTACCAGGGAATTCAATAACAACTCCCTGGTATACCAACGCAAAGTCTTGAATCTATTTTTAGCAACGGCTCATAACTAAACCTGCATCTCTGATTGGTTGAATTCAAACTAGTGGGTTTGGGGGAAAATATATGCGATTAATTTCAAATGTGGAATTTGTCGTGGACACTTTTCTCATTATCTGCAAATATCCTTAATTACTCGCCAATTAACGTTGTTGGCAGGGTAAAACTTGGCTAATGTCTTAGTTTGCTGTTTTGTGATTGATAAATGTAAAAAACTCGATGGACATGTCAAAAAAGTAGAAAACGGCGACCAAACGCAAAATGCTGCTTTAAGTCTTGGTTGTAAACTTCTGTGAATTGGACGAAATCGACCATCCTATCTTGCAAAATCTGTTTGGAGGAGGAAGGTTAGTTACCTAAAGCTTGCCCATAATATGTTCAACTTGATCCCTTGTGTTTTTTGGTGGGGTCAAAGGTCATTTTAGTAGTAAAAAAGAAATCTTATAAGTGAAAAAGAAATGAAAAAGGCTCTATATCTCAAGATTGTTTATTTTGGGGAGAGTTTTACATGCATGATAAATTGACCTGGCTAATACACTTTTCTATAAATATGGGGGGGTGACCGCTCAGAGGGTCATCATTCTGGTCGTAGGCTTATGCAACAGTTTTATAGTTTTGTGAACCTGCCTGACCAAAGGAAAGAAGAGTAAAGTTTGGCCACAACAGGAATGTACCTTCAGATTTATCTTCTTTTCTTTCATGCCTCAGCAGGCACGTAGCCAAGGGGGGGGGGGCGAAGGGGCAACCGCCCCCCTTGAGCATATCTTTTTAATTTTTTTATGATATCGCTAGTAATTTCAAAATAGAATGCTTAGATGCAACTTACAAGGCCTGGGAAGTGCCATTTCCAGCAATCTGGGACGCAATTTCGGCCAAAATTTTCTTGAACGCTTCGCACCAACTCCTGGTGGCGCTACGCTTAGATAGTTTGCCTGCAGGCTTCGCCCCTCCCTTGGCAAATTCCTCATTACGCGCCTGTGCCTCAGTGACAAAGTTGTGATTATGCGTTAAAGCTTAGAAAACCGATCCGACTGGCAACAGTCAAGCAAACTGTGGAGAACTTTGCAAGCAGTCAATTAAACTTGTACTTAATATACCCTCCCAATGTTGTTAACCAAAATGGACATTTGTTTTGAAATTTACTTTACATTATTAATGAATCGGTTTGTTCAAAGAAAACAGGAGCCATGTAACAGCTAGAGATACATGATATATGTATATTAATTATATGCAAAACTAAAATTTACATTTTACAGGGAATTGGCAGTTGTTCACTTTTCTCCTTCTTTTATTAAACAAAATTTTCACTTTTAAGGTCAAAGTAATTAGCAAATAAGTCTAAAAACATGGGAAAGATGAATTTTTGTATCGCATGGTCTTGAAAATCGGCCATTGAACTTAAGTAAACAATTTGCCTTAAGTGATTCATTTCCTCGCATCCTTTTTTGTTCTAGTTTTTTGGTCTCTCTGTTTCTCTTTGCCAGAAAGAAACTAATTTGCCTTCCACAAGACGTCACAATTACAAGAAGCCCTCAAATATCATTACTTTCAGCTCATCCCTCAAACTTAAGTAATTGTGAGAGATCGTTACGGGCTTTGCCATTTTTAAAAAAAAAAAAAAAAATCGAAAAAGCATATAAATTTGTGACATTCTTTGTTTCTTTTACCTCATTTTGACACTAATGTATGTATCCCTGTCGAGATACAAGGCCTCAGCGATGTTAAAGACAGTCCAAATAGTTTGCCAGAAACCTTTACGCTGGTTTAACACTGACGACAATGGTATATGCCGCCGCCTCGTGCCATTTATGGCCCTAAGTTTTAATCTCTTTAAGAGATATGTCTCGGATGGTCTTTTCACTAGCAAATTTGTAAAAGCCCTTACAAACAAGTCTGACAGTGTAACCGTTAATTTTTCAGTATAAGAATATGCGAGGTGCCAACGGTAAAGAACAAGTGGAAGATAGCGACTAAATACGAGTCGTTACTAAGTAAACAGTTTCTTTCATGTCGTGTGTTTGGCGATGGCTCAGCCATTAGATGCATACTTGGGAAGGTATGACACATATTAATAGATGGCTTTACACATATAGAGTGGGTTTTATCAAAACAAAAGTTTGGTTGCTATACAAATGTTAAGAGCTGCTTTGATATCAGCTTCACTCATTTCCTTCTTTGATTTTTTTTTCACTTTGATTTGTCTATGTGTGCTTGTCCTTGATAAAGAGAAAAAATTTAAAAATAAATATCCTGGAATCTTTATCATGAGAACAAAGAAATTAAGTTGCTTTTTTATCTTGATCAACCGGTGACGATTGCAGTGTCTGGCAGACATATGTGTATTTATATATAGATATATATAGATATATATATATATATCTATATCTATGAAGTTAAATTTCTGCCGAATGTAGAAAGATTTATACGTCACTTTTGCATGAAGCAAATGATGAAAACTGTTTCTGGGAAGCTTGTTTCAAAATAAAAACCATTTGGAGTTTTTAGATGAGCTCATTTTCACATCACAGATGGTTTCATTTTTCGGCTGCCTCTTTTTCCATTTTGTTTTTATTTTTGGTGAGCGTTTATAAGGTGGTATAGTCTCTGTCAGAGAGCGGCTGCCAAGTAATACAGTGTACTTATAATAATACCAAAACAATTGTTTCTTGATCTCTTTGGAAACACAGCTTTTGTATAATAGGTATACCTAATATTAAAAACGATAAAATATTGATATATTAAAAACTTAGTTTTCTATAAAACCTCACCTCACCTATAATTCTCTTTGGGGCATGTGGCCCATAACGCTGCAGCCATGGTCTTCCAGTTCTATCCAATTAATGCTTTATCCCTTGCATCATCCCAGGAACTTCTTTCTTTCTCTCCTGGTAACCTCCATACTGTTTTTGAGCATCCCACACACCCTTCTCCTCCCACTGGTGGGTGCTATTCTACAATGGCTTATAATCAGTGTATTCATTCTCTAGACATGTCCGTCCATTCCCATCTATTCTTTTAGAAGACATTAAAGATACGAGGTACGGCCAACATGATTCCTCTCAAACAATTGGATATTGAAGACATCTAGTCGATGTCCATCACTGTAATGTTCATCAGGTCTCACATCCGAAGAGTAAAACAGACTTGACTAGTGCATTATAAAGGGGTTGAGACATCTAGTCGATGTCCATCACTATAATGTTCATCAGGTCTCACACATCCGTACAGTAAAACAGACTGGACTAGTGCATTCTAGAGGGGTTGAGACATCTAGTGGATATCCATTACCATAATGTTTATCAGGTCTCACATCTGTAGAGTAAAACAGACTCGACTAGTGTATTCTAGAGGGGTTGAGACACCTAGTCGATGTCCATCACTATAATGTTCATCAGGTCTCACATCCGTAGAGTAAAACAGACTCGACTAGTGCATTCTAGAGGGGTTGAGACATCTAGTCGATGTCCATCACCATTATATTCATCAGGTCTCACATCAGTACAATAAAACAGACTGGACTAGTGCATTATAGAGGGGTTGAGACACCTAGTCGATGTCCATCACCATAATATTCATCAGGTCTCACATCCGTATCTAGAGTAAAACAGACTGGACTAGTGCATTATAGAAGGGTTGAGACATCTAGTCGATGCCCATCACTATTATGTTCATCAGGTCTCACATTAGTACAGTAAAACAGACTCATCTAGTTGATGCCCATCACGTTTATGTTCATCAGGTCCCACATCCATTCTAGAAGGGTTGAGACATGCAGTCCATGCCCATCACCATAATGTTCATCAGGTCTCACATCTATAGAGTAAAACAGCATAACAGAACAGTTGGGATCTCAGATATTTCATCCCAAGAGAATCCATAGTTTTCTAATGGTTCAAGCCCATTTAAACCCATTAATGTTTGCAGTAGGAAGATTCTGTTCAGTCTTACTGTAAATCTCTCACGATCTACAAGATTCTCTCCAGTGGTTCGAGTTCCCCCCGTTGATTTTTGTCGATAATCTGCTTCGATTTTCCATCATTTTATCAGCCAAAAACATTGAGAAATTCCCTAATTTATCCTCTAGCACCAACATTAAGTGTTTGGCTCTGTCAGTGACCAGACCATTGCGGAAACCTTTCATTTTTTACCTCTTAAGTCTAGTCAGACTAATCTTTTACGGATTCAGATATGCTCGGTTTCATTTTTTTGAGGGGGGGGTTCATTTTTTTTTTTTGCCTCTTGTGATGAGAATTAACTCCACATATCATGATGATTTGTATTAATACACTCGCAACCTTTTTTTAACCGTCGCCAAAGGCTACAGTCGTAACTGACAGCAAGACTTACGGATTGAAATTTAATTGCCAATTACATCTCAGCGATTACTGCGTTATATAATTTTTAAGATCTGACCGCACAGTTACAAAGAACATTTGGATATGTACATATGCTCTATGAATCTTCAAAGGAAACTGATGATATAAGATATTAATTTTGTCACATAAATACCATGATATATGTTGTATACATTTCATGGATGACTTCTACCATTTTTATGACTGGAATATTTGTATACTTATTCTTGAGTCATTTTTGCTTTATATGGATCCATTTTCCTTAAATTAATAATTATGCCTTATGTTTAGACTAAATGAAGACTATACTATCTCCCTTAGGGTTAAATTATGCAAATTATGCAAATATAGATAATTAGGATGTAGCGAGGATGAGAAAACTTTAATAATTATTATTTTTCTTCAGTTTTGATGACTAGAGAGAAGCTTAATAACTCAAAATATTCATCCACACTGTAGATGTGCTAGAACATAATAGATAAATTCATTTTGGCAAAGTTTATCAACTTTTGAAAATTTGACTTCCTATTGCTTGATACATGTACCACTTGGCAGGATTATGCTGCAGACAGTTGGTGTGGAAATTTCAACTGGTTTAAATATTGTTCCGGAACAAACAATTTGCCTAGAGTCAGTCTTGATATTTTTTAATTCCTATGCAGGAAGAGTCGTGTAATATATCTCGTACAAACAAATTAAGGCATCTCGTCGGTTCCAATTAACTCATGTGAATATTAAACTGTGAAAATGACATGTTCTTGTTCAAAACTTAAGTAACATGCTCTTGAAATTTGTCTACCCCTCATTGCTGTATATTAGCTTTGTCAGTGTTAAAAGTGTAGAATGATTGATGAGAAAGACAATTTGTAGAAAATACTGACAAGAAATCCATTATGTGTGAAATGTGAGCTGCTCCAAAAAATATCTTTCATTTTCTGTGCTTAACTCTCACTTACAGTTAATTTTTTTTCCCTCACATGTTTTATGCTATGTCTGACTGTCAGTTTGGCTACTACATACAGTATAGTAGCCTACATTACACAACAAAGACATAGACGAATTTTACTAAGGTAAAATTTGATGGAAAGTTAGCCTCATGACCTTGTAAACTGAAAGAAAAGGTACATTTTCTCCCAAATTTTTTCTACTTTTTTATTTGTTTATTTGGTTTGTATTATTAAGTTTAATTTTTTTGGATTAAATTGTTCATGTATTAACTTCTGATTAAATGCATGATTAGCTAGTACGGTACTACATGAGGTCCTGAGAAAGATGGAAATGAGAGAAAAGTTGCTCATTCTGATGTGTTTATAATGTCAAAGGGAATCATGATGATGATGGTGATGGTGATACTAGTAAATGTTTGACATTAATCCACACTTCATAATTCTTAAAAATATTCAAAATGGCAATTTTGGAAAATTGCCATACACATTGCCATACACAGCTAGATTCCATTGTCCGCATAGCTTAAGCAGGAATGTGGTAGCTATGAGATCATGACACATTAGTTGTTGTAGACTTTACAGATTCAAGGGGTACTATAAGAGTTGAGTGCTATTAGACAGGAGCAGATCACATGTCCTTCCATGGTTGGTACGTTTTGATCCGCATCTCCTAGTTGACATAGTTGGTCCAGAATACAGCGATGATTATTCCCATCGACTACTACACACCCATAAACAGTGCACTATACACTAGTAAGCAGAGCCCCCTCCTCTCCCCCTCCCCCCTCCCTATTTTGCCATTTGAAGTGAACGCAATAAATACCATTATATCCTTACTTCAAAATGCTTGTGTATGGTTAAATGTGGAATTGTTCTACTGCCTTCACTGTTGTTTGTAATTTCCAAGCAAACCCATTCGTCAGAGGCGTAGAAAGTGAGACTTTAAACCATAATGCATTGGTCATGAAAGCTATTATCTGTAGTATTGTCATAATATTGGTAGAGTGAATAGAAATTATGAAATTTTTATATCAACTTTCGATCATAATTCATCTGATTGACATTAGTATGGCGCATGATAAAACACGGTGAAGAAAGTTTAACCCTCCTTGGTTTCCATAGCGACAATTTTGTTGGTTTTCCATTATGTTGCAATATCAGTTATATTCTATCCCAAATATTTGCTATAATTAGAGCAAGTTACAGTTCAAATCAAAACCTCAGATTTTCTTCTCATATGCATCTCATAAAAATAAAAGTGAGATAAAAAAAAATTACAAAAATTACAAAAACATAAAAAAATTACATATGAAGGATTTAACTGAAAGAGAAAACTGTTTAACAATGCTGTTGACCGTTTAAGGTGAGAGAAGAGGAAAAGAAGGAATGCATATCAGAAGAAAAGAAGACAAAGATACAAATATATCAGCAAATGATTGACAAAAGAAGAGAAATAAACAGAATGATAAATAAATCTAAAGATAATGGAACCTTGTATGGTTTTCTGCTAATAATATGGTGTGATTTTAGATGATATTTAATTTTTTTGACACAAGTTTATTATTGACACAATTTATTAAGGAAACCTTCAAAGATACTGTGATATAAAGTACAATATATA
>JAIPMN010013071.1:0-38901 GCA_020650975.1 Apostichopus californicus | reverse complement strand
TCGAAAGATTAGCCGCGCTTGCTATTTAAGAGAAGGGGAAATCCTTTTATACAGAATGCAGAGAATTATAGCAGATCAGAGCAAAAACTAACATGCAAAAAGATCAATAATGTATTACAAATTCCTGATGTTTTCATCTCCAAAGATAGGTTATCAATGCCCGGAGTGTGATTAAGCAGCCAGTTATCAAGGTTAATTATAATAATTAATCATTTGGGTATCATCGTATCGTTATATTCTATTGTTTTGATGGTTAGCTTTCAAGGTGGTCTAGTCTTCTATCAGTTGAACATGCTATTGACTCTGCACAATAATGTATGTACAGTTGTCTGACCGTAGGCAACTCATACCATGCACAGCTCTGCACAGGCTGTACAGCTCTATAACATACCGTAGTGTATCAGTATGGTTTTCTTCCCGGACATGATATATCATGCCTCCCATATTGATAGAATCAAATGATTGCATAAGAGATGGTTAAAAGCATGCCTCCCTCATTGATAATTATTGAACATTAGATTGTTGAGTGGTGAACATTTCATAACACCATTGAGGAGGCAGTTATGGTGAACATTCATGACACCGTTGAGGAGGCAGTTATGGTGAACATTCATTGCACCATTGAGGAGTCAGTTATGGTGAACATTCATTGCACCATTGAGGAGGCAGTTATGGAGAACTTTCATGACACTGTTGAGTAGGCAGTTATGGAGAACTTTCATGACACCATTGAGGAGGCAGTTATGGTGCACATTCATGACACCATTGAGGAGGCAGTTATGGTGAACATTCATTACACCATTTAGGAGGCAATTATGGTGAACATTCATTACACCGTTGAGGAGACAGTTATGGTGAACATTCATTTAAATTTCTGAAACTAGCTTCAGCTTATAGTGGTGCAACAAACCTTTGGCTGGTGTCACACCACAAAGTTTGAACTGTTTACTCCTCTGCTGTCAACCTTTGTAAAAATTATTTTCGTCTAGCATTTTGAAGCTGATCGAACATCACATTCACGTCCTATAGGGGTTGCATCTTGTTGACGTTTTGTTGATCCGTCGATAAAAACAAACTCGCTTCATGTATTGATTCGCGTCACGTTCTCACGCGTGTTATGACCGAATCGTGTAAATCTGAGAAGGGGTCTATTTATCGATGGAAATCTCTCCAAAGTTTTTTTTTTTCTGTTTTGTGTATGTTCCGTTTTCCCAATGCACAGCGTGAAAACTTAATATTGTCTTGAAAATATTTAAACTGGTCTTTAGCGATGGTACGGTCGATGGTGTCATGCGATGACCTCACAAATGACCGTTGGTCTCTCCTTTCAAGTACGTGGGGTAAAAGCAGATGTTCCGAGATGGGGCCCCCCTTATGAAAGCAATTGGGTCGCAACGTGCCACCTTGAACCCATGCTGCGACGAGAGGGGTCCGCTATCACAATGAGTAATAGAAACAAAAGATTGAACATGTGGCGCCAACTGATTAGCTGGTAATTGTGGTGTTTTTGTTTCCACTGCCAACGATATCACCATTTCATCGGGATAAGGTCAATCAAGAAAAACGAGGGCATATCTGCAGCCCTCGCCAAATCAGGACGAAAAGTGACCCCGGGAAAATTCCATTTTTGTCGCAGGGTGAGAGAGAGAAATGCGTCACGGTATTATCCCGTTTCTCGGTCGGTGTCTGATACGATGAGTGAGAAAAAAGTGATAAGCTCGTAAAGTGTATTGTGGTCATAATTGTAATAAAAACATGAACATATTTGGGGTATCTGGAGCCATGTGATGATAGGCAACCCCTTATCAGCACCCCCGTTTTGATTTGTAGTTTTAACTGATTTAGCCTTCTCCTTGCCACTAGCCACTTTCTTATTATGGTGTCTAACTATGAGTCTGGGCATTCATCACTAGCGGAAGACTGTTTAGGAATGGTAGAGTTTTTAAATACTTCTCATCAAATGAACCGATCTGACATCTGTCCCTCAAAGATAAAGAAAGGAAAGAAGGAATTGTATATTATTCTTAAATAAAATGAATATGTGTGATAACTTTTTTAGATTTGGTTTTGTACTCCAAATTGTTGCTGCAACATGTTAATAAAACACCTTTTTTTTGTAGGTATGATACATTGCGATCTAACAGTGGGGTCGAAAAAACCTTGAAGCTATTTGTACAAGAATGGGATAATTTAATTTAATTGACTAGATCTTTCAAAGCTTGCAGAATATTGAATATGGTATTATTCTTTATGAATAATGGTGTGTCTTGGATGCAATGTTTTACCAAACAAATACCTCTTGAGTTTCAACAGGAGGGGCATCGACATTGCGTGGGAAATAGTGCTTGGTGTAAATCGATTTGAAATTATGTTAATATATTTAATCTGTCTTCTTATTAACTTTTCTGTGCCATCAAAGTAAAGAATGAATGAATGGAAATTGATTACAAGAGTTAAAATAATAAAAAGTGCCCCTAGGTCACAGCTTTGCAATGCACACAAAAATATTAAAGCCACACCTTGTTTTGCTTTGTATATTTATAGAAATAAAATTATTTACATAAAACAAAGATTAGTCACATTAATTGTGATGGATATTTCAAGAGAGGTTAAGTTACTTAATTAACGAAACAAACTGTTTCTTAGTCACATTGAATTAGGTTAACTTGTTTAAGATTGTCATTTAAAAACCATTTTTTGTTTAAAACTAAATGGAAGAATTGAATTACTTTCAAATTAACCATGTTAACTTTATGCTTAATGGCATTGAAGACTCGCCCCAAACCGCGTGGCGCCCTCTGAAAAAGTTAACTTTCCGTTGCAAGTGAAGTTTTGTTCTTGTCACTACAAAATGCAGACAGTAATGAAATGTGGTACCTTGTTATCTTTTATCTAGACCTGAGATGTCCATCGCTGCTATGTACACTGTGTTGTGGGTATTGACCGTGGCTGCATGTATTGACTTGTACAGTAGTGTCTAATTACCGACGGTAGCAAGCTGTGTGTGTATTTTATGGGATCGATGGTGGTGTCTAACACTTCTGTTACACCTCATTGGAAAGTAGGTCAGATTACCGGCGTGAGACATTTCTTTGTGCACGAGTCTTCACTCCCTTTAAAGACTAACATTCGTTCTCTCTGGGATTTTATCAGCTTTGAAATGTCAGTATTGGTTTGATGTTGGTCAGTGTTTGGCTGCTTTAACCCTTTAATTTTTTTCTTCCCTTTTTTATGCAGATGTGCGATTCTGATTCAGTTACAGAACAACTACCGGCTTACTCCAAGAAAGCTCTTAGGAGTTCACGTGATGAAGAAGAGGCAACTCATACGGTTAGGGTACAAGGTTGCCGAGGTAACGGATGCTTCACTTGTTACTCTTCATGTTAGGAGCCATTCATAATGTTGATTAGGACAAGGGATTGGTGGGCACGAAATGGATCTTGTGACTTGCCACAATGAAACTTTTTAACTAGTCCACGAGCCACAACTCTTAAGAATGTACCTACTCCCATGTTAATCATGTCAATTGAGAGATCAGAAAGTCCTTCACATGCATTGCCCATCTGTTATGTTGAAATATCCTGTCTCAAGTGAGAACCGGGCTTCTATACAATGTTTACCTTTTATGTTTCATTTTTTTAATATTTTTTTGGCCAAAGGATTCGGTGGGCCACATAAATAGGGTTTAATATTAAAACCTGACAGGGAGGGAGCAAATTTTCCAGAGGTCCACATGCGCCCCACAGGCCGTGCACTCTAGCCGACCTGTGCTCAGTGTGCTGTGGGTAAACAGTAACAGTCATAAAGAAAATTACACAAATGTAATTTACCTGATTCCAGTAAAACTGTGCCAAACAACGAACATGATATTGGGATGTCTTTTGCCAACTTATTTGAGATATAGGATACTTGGCAGAGTGGTAGCATGAATTGTCAGTGCGGATAGGCTAGGTTAATAGGATAGGCTAGGCTTAGACCGGTGCTGTGGCCGAGTGGATAAAAGCGGTGGCATTTGAAGCAATGAGGCTTAGCCATCGGGAGGTTCGGGGTTCGATTCCCGGCCGGGTCATAGTAAGGTGGGTTTTTCATCCAAGAGCAATCTACGGTTTTCCCATCTGAAATGACTTCCTAAATTGAAAAGATTCCAAATTTGAGTTAAAATGTTGAACTGGAAGCTACCCGATGTATAAATTGTAATCCATAAGCCCTTGCGGGTTTCTCCCACATTTGTGGTCGCTTAAGCGTCGTTAAAAAAAAAAAAAAAAAATGACTGCTGATTATTATTATTATTATATTGTTATTATAGGCTAGGTTGATAAGATAGGTCAGGTTTGGATGGAGTGCAGAGATGAACAGTAATTTTAAATAGCCTGAAACAATGTGTAACGTGATAAGCTTCATCTTAGTGCCAGATCAGAAAGTCAGTGATCTTCTTGTTCATCCCAAAAACATAGGATTAGCGAGAGTAATATTTCAGTGAACAATCCTCTTTCTTGATCGACAGGGTGTCAATACCTTTTACAGGTGTATGATAGGGTTGAATGTGACGTTCATTCTCAACTGTTAAACTAATGATAACATCCCTGAGATTAAAGTGTTAATAACTGCCAGCCAACAAATTTGCAACAGAAATGGTGAGAGTATATGTCATAAAAATTGTTTGGTTTGTCGACCTGCATTTGATTACTAGGTTAACAACCCGCTAATTCAGGAACATTCCAGGAATTCAGGCAATTTGTAAATTTGCATGGTTGTCATCATCAGCAACTTCGTTTTACGGTGGCCTCATAGGGCTAGCATTAAGCACTGATAAGTGACAGTGTTTTGATAATGATCATAGGGTCAGCAAACTTTCTTTTTTATTGTAGTCTTTGGTTAAAATGGAACATTTTGATGAAGAATCTAGTAGAAATGAATGGCTGGCTTTCCTACCATTTTAGTACTACCATAATAGTGGTTACACATGTGGCATTATCTGTGGTCTTGATGCTCCAGTCCTTTTTTTGGGGGGTGGGGGATGCAGGGGGGGTAAAGTGTGCAGATTGCAGTCTTTCCTCGTTCACCGTTCTTAAATTATAGTATAGCTTACATGTTGAATCTATCATGTATCTACAGATTCCATACTACGAGTGGCGTCCCTTGATGCAACACTCTGAGAAGAAACGAATGACGTACATCAAACGGAAGTTAAAGGAAGCTACTAGGACGGCAATCACCAGAGAGGATTGATATTAGTATTCACTAACTCATCTGTGTAACTGTTACAGATACCATTTATATTCGTTCAGAACGAAGAAAAAGAGAATAATCGATCTATTTCTTGATTGATGAAATAAGAAATTGTCAGCATCACAAAGAAAAACCATTTGTCAGCTAATTTCTTGTCATGTTGGTAAACTGACGGAGCAAGTCCATATTTATGCAATGACTCCACCCAGTAATAGTTGTGGAACCGGCGCCAACGTCCAAGCAGACTACGAATAAAAGACAGCACACACGAATAATCACTTTACACTAATTCTCTTTAAAATAACAACCATACAAAACAAAATACATTTACAAACTTTGTAGGGTGGAAATATAATGCAATGATATGAAGATTGAACTCCATCGATGTATGTGAAACTACTACCAGAATATCAAACAAGAAACAGCTTACGTTAAATATTCAGTTGGTAAACTGAATAATTTAGGTGAGAAAAAAAAATGTATTAGGACAACTATTACTTCACTATTTAAATCAAAAAGATGTGACAAACCAGGTCAATACTCTATTTGACATTAAAGGGTGTGAAGACTCGCGCACAAAGAAACGTCTCATGCCGGTAATCTGACCTAGTTTGGAATGAGGTGTAACAGAAGTGTTAAACACCACCATCGATCCCAGCTTGCTACCGTCGGTTATTAGACACTAGTGTACAGTCAATACATACAGCTACGGTCAATGCCCACAACCCAGTGTACATAGCAGCGATGGACATCTCAGGTCCAGATATAAGATAACAAGGTATCACGTTTCATTACTGTCTGCATTTTGTAGCAAGCAAGCAAAGGAAAGTTAACTTTTTCAGAGCGCGGCACACGGTTTTGGGCGAGTCTTCAATGCCTTTAAATAGTATTAAAGAGATCACATTGCCATGTCAGCCTTAGATTATATAAATAAATGGACAACAATATAACCCTCGAGTCATTGGTTTCATATCCCATTCTAGTCCAAATATATCTTTGCTCCAGTCCAGCCTTCAGATCATTAAGAAAAGGCAGTGAATTTATTTGGAATATCTGGACTGTGAACATGAATGTAATATGTCAGTTTTTATAAAGACATTCAGATTTCTGTTTATTTATCTAGCTTATAAATCTATAAAACACTCAGATAGCTTGTGGAATGGTTGGAAGTGTAAACAATCAAAGATTACAGTAAGCAAATTTGACCATTTTGTTAAATTACTAAGGAAAAACATTTCTTTATGCGAAATCATATCCAAAGACTAACACGCTTCTCTGATCGTAACTGTACCCATGGATTCAGCTATTAAAAGTGATCTGTTGGATGTGGACGTGCAGAAAATGAATCCTGTACAAAAGAGGTGGAATGTTTCAAGGTTATGTGAATTAATTGGAGAATTTGTATGGAAGATGTAGAGCTTGCATTTATGATATTAAACAAAATATGACATCCAAGGTTTATGATAATAATTTTCACTTCAAGGTGTTAGACTTGGTTACTTTTTAATATACAACATATTGAATGTTATTGATCAAGAAATTGAATTCAGAATAATGAGGTACAAATAGTCGATAAATCTGCTGTAAGTAGCTAATAAAAACCAAAGTGGAAGGAGCTTTCGTTTTAGTAAATCTTGCATTTTATTGATTTTGATCAAAAATTGGACGGATAATACCAAGAATCATTTATAATACATCTAGGGACATTCATTATTCTTAAGCAGAGCCAAGGTTGAAGGACATCATCACTTTCCTCAAAAGTTTAGCATTTGATAATTGCTAAAAGTTTTCAAAAGTGCTGATCTCTTGGCACTTCTGCTCCTTCAAATTATTATCGGCCATTAAGAAGTGTTCATATTATATAATTAATATGAACTGAGGTTAACTTCCTAAGAAAGAAAGCTTGTTCAAGTTTTAAGCACTATTTGGGTTTTCTTTCTTAGGGGGCAGGCAGCAGGGTGCATCTAACAGCTAGACTATACAGCAGTTAAGGACATGTGCAGTCCTTTTAAGACTTTTTTGAGTCTTTTTAAGGAGGAGAATATTAACTGTTTGTCAAACGCTGCACAGTGGTTACAGTGTCAACTTGCATAAGATATAATACAGAGATAGTGCAAGGAAACTCATTGGACCAACTTTTCACAGGTTGCTTCATAACTGAGATGTGAAATACTTAAAATTCCTTCATTTTAATTGGACTTAATCATCAACATTTTCTTTTTTCATTTGTGCTGTTTTTTTATGCAAACTGGGCCCATTTCACAATCACAATCAAGTGTTCTCAACCCCATGAACTCCATTTAAAGCAGTTGTTTATCACCTTTTCTAAATAATGTGAATAAATTTCAGTATTTTATATATGTTAGCAGAGGAACAAGTTATCTACAAGGAAGGTTTTGGACTAGAGGAATTTCTTTCCACATATGTCATAAAATTATGAAATTGTTTTGGACTTGAGACTTCGTTTTTTGTTAAGAATGCATCACTGAATGTGATGTCACCACTGGCATGGAATATGCCACAAAGCAGTGGAAGATGAAATCATTTATCATAATATGGCATACAGGGATGTGCCCAGGATTTCCTGAGTGCCGGGTATACTGTACCGTCTTATGGGAGAGTCTAAGGGGGAGGGGGTGTCCCCCTCACCTTTGAGAAATTTTTCGATTTTTATAGGTGCTCAGATGCCAAATGCTGGCACTTGTGTAGCTTTTTAAGCACATACACAAGTACTAGTTTTGCTAAGAATTTACATTTCTTAATTTTTTTTTCAATTTATGTTGAATATATTGTTAGGAATGTCAGGATTTTAGATGAAAATAGTGCTGGGCGGGATTTACGATTTTAAGACAGTGCTGGGTAATTTTTAGTGCTGGGCGGGGCCGTCCAGCGTAGGCACATCACTGGGCATATCATTTCAACTTTTCATTTGAATGATACAAATAACCCCAAAATCTCCTTAATTCACTAATATATTTTAACTCTGTTTCTGAATATTAGCATTCTTTTCCCAGGTGAACCACCATTTTTACACAAATCGTTGCCCCTGTACCGGTAGGGTGGTATCGTAACTTCTTCATTGCTGGGCCCCTACTGGCAGGGTGGTAGCTTGTCGTGCGGGATCTCCGGGGTGGCCAGTCTTGATGATCCAGTGATTGACTTCAGTTTCAGCTTTATGTGAATTTAATTCTGTATAAGCCACAACTTCATACTCTCTGCCAAACGGAGTCCTATTTAAAAATGAAATAAGAGGAAAAGAGATTTAAAAAAACACAAACAAACACACTTGTAAGCACAGAGTACTATTTACCAAAACAAGAAGCTGATGCATTTTGAATTAATGTTAAATGGGAAACCGATTGTTTATTGTTGCAGAGTTTTTTACGGAAATCAAAACGAGAAATTTGTCTTTGATGAACGTCATGCTGGATTTGGCATGCCAGGAACTCTAACTATTTGGCAAAATAAAAATGTAAAGCAAAACAAGAAGAGAGTAGAAAACCAGAACTTGGACTGCCATCCATTTTAAACTGTCTTCTCTTTAGTTTGCTGCATGTAAGGGGTCATATTATAATTATACAAAACTTTGCATTACTTGAAGCAGAGGTATTACAAGCTATAGTTCAGGCAATACAATAGAAAGAATGGACTGGTTTTACAGACGTCTCTACTGATAAATGAGGGCAGTATTCTAAATAACACTATGAGGATGTCTGAAGACAATGCCGAAATTACGTTGGCATACACAACTTGAATGACTTGAAGTAGAGGTATTACATGCTACAGTTCAGGCAACACGATAATAAGAATGGACTGGTCTTACAGACGTCTCAACTGATAAATGAGGGCAGTATTCCAAATAATACTATTGGGATGTCTGAAGAGAATGCCATCATTATGTTGGCATACAAAACTTTGCATTTACTATAAGTAGAGGTATTACAAGCTAGAGTTTAGGCAACACAATAGAAAGAATTGACTGGTCTTATGGATGTCTCAACTGATAAATGAGGGCAGTATTCCAAATAACACTATGAGGATGGTTGAAGATAATGCCATCATTACGTTGGCGTACAAAACACTGCATTATTTGAAGCAGAGGTATTACAGGCCACAGTTCAGGCAAGACGATAGAAAGGACGGATTGTTCTAATACGGACATCTCAACTGATAAATGAGGGCAGTATTCCAAAAAAATACTTTTAGGATGTCTGAAGACAATGCCAAAATTACGTTGGCATACAAAACTTTGCATTACTTGAAGTTGAAGTATTACAGGCCACAGTTCAGGCAACACAATAGAAAGAATGGACTGGTCTTACGGACTTCTCAACTGATAAATGAGGGCAGTATTCCAAATAATTCTTTTAGGATGTCTGAAGAGAATGCCATCATTACGTTGGCATAGAAAACTTTGAATTACTTTAAGTAGAAGTATTACAGGCCACAGTTCAGGCAAGACGATAGAAAGAATGGACCGGTCTTACAGACGTCTCAACTGATAAATGAGGGCAGTATTCCAAAACAAACTATTAGGATGTCTGAAGACAATGCCATCGTTGATGGGTGATTTTGGTGGACTCGAGTAACGGATCAGGTTTCCAAATATATCACCTTCCTTTTATGGTGGAATAGCATATGATAACACCAGATTAGAGCAAATTCAATATGCAGCCTAAAATCCAGAAATTAAACATTTTGTTGTCATAATGTATACTTACGTTTGCAATTGTAAATCACATGAAGAAAGAGATAATGATGCACAATCATGTTTTAGTTTCAACTCCTAACTTCTAATGTAAAGTCTTGCTTAATCTGAGAATGACAGAGTATCTTCAGTCCATTCAAAGGCTATAGGGAAACGTCGTCTAATTTCTTGGTAGGATGCACGAAGGAACGTTTGGAATTGCAGATGAATTGTCACAGTTCTTTTTTTCTTTCTATTTAGCATAGACCCAATGGGCTTCCTCAAACTCACCTGACCATAAAGTCACTGATGACACAAAGGTCCTGATTTGTTTTACAGTGGTTAAATATTATCTTCTGGTTGGCCTGAAAGGGAAAAAGACATGTATAAGAAATTAATCAACTGACAGGGAATGATACACTAATTTGAAAAGGACCAGGGGAAAAAAGAAATAATGAATAAGAAAAAGCAGAATTTCTCATGATCGTAAAACTACCCCACAACCCATAACGATGAAACAATTTCCTTGCCCAGGAGAGGGGGTAGTTAAATTATGTCACAATGCCACATGAAATTTAACTTGGATGTCTGGAGCCTATATATCTCTCTATAAATGTTTAACAAGATTACAAGGTGAACTAAGCTTTAAATATCCCCACATCCCCTCCACAAACACCATTCACTTGGCATAACATTAGTTACTTTTTGAATGAAAGTGACAGTTTGTAAATTAGCACCTTATTAACAAAATGCACTGATAAATTATTAATATTCTCCTGAACATACACATTGTTTTCATGCATACACAAATGCAAAGATTCATGGCAGTTGTTTTATTGGGCACAGATCCACAATAGTTTAAGTATTGTTATGAGAAACAAAATATAAACTTGAACAGTGTAATGCAAAATCTGCACGCAAAACTATTCTTTTATCATCCAAATGCAAGTTGAATAAAATTGGTGCTTGGAAATAATTTTTGCACTTTTGTCTCCTTCAATTGCCACCCCCCCTCTTCTACCCCTCCCCCTCTTCCCTAACCCCGTACAATGTGACGTACCGGAACAGGTGACCCTTCGGTCTCCATTCTGATCTGTGGGTCAAAGCTTAGGATTTTCCAGTGTGTAAGGTAACTAGGTGTCTCCTCTACATAGGATAGTAACTGCTTCCTGGACTTTTTGGCTGATTGTTGGAATGTAGCAATGTCACTTTGAAGCATCAGCTAATGAATGGAAAAGAAAGATGTGAAAAAAGTAAGATGTGAACTAGGATGTGAATTTTTCTACTAAACACTGTAAAATAACAGTCTACTATAGGGACCCCAATGCAGGTTTGGGATGGGTAGATGGGGCAGAAGTATGGACAATAGGGACCCCAATACTGGTTTGTGGTGGGTAGAAGGGCAGAAGTGAGGACAATAGGGACCTCAATACAGGTTAGGGATGGGTAGAGGGGCAGAAGTATGGACAATAAGGACCCCAAAACAGGTTTGGGATGGGTAGAGGGGCAAATGTAAGGACAATAGGGACCCCAGTACAGGTTTGGGATGGGAAGAGGGGCAGAAGTATGGACAATAGGGACCCCAATACAGGTTTGGGATGGGTAGAGGGGCAGAAGTGAGGACAAATGTTCTGTGGTGGTGAAAATTGTTGCCTGTTTGAAAAACTAAATGCAGAGAAAATATTGTCAAAAATTCTGTTTCTACACTCAATTTTGGAGCCATTTAAAGTCAAAAGTTGTCACACTCTGTACCAAATCTAAGTATTCAGAAGCAAATGTGTGTTATATCACCAAACTTGTAGAAAGATGAAAAATATTCTGGTTAGCTTTATTTTATAACTCTTCTGTTTTAGACCTTGGATTTGGTTAGGATACCAACTTAACCTTAAGGTGGTGTGAAGTTGATCAATTAATTTGGTGTCTTTTGAAGGCTAATTTTGAAAACAAAATTGGGCCAATGTTGATCTATGACATCACACAACACCTTCAAATTAAAACGGAAAGGAATTGGTATTTTATCAGGATGCCCTGATTATGGTTTTTTTAATTATACATTTCACCTTTGGGCAATCATAATAACATGCATGAATGCAAATTCAGTGTTTAATTTCTGTCCACTGGCTGTCAGCTACTCCATGAATGTTCATCAAAGAACCTTTTGACTACCTAGAGCATTCAAATTTGAATCCTCCAAAGTGAAATGCAGGCAAAATTTGGACAATTAATGGCTTTTTACTGCTGGTGCATTTTACATGTACCTGGCTTTATGGTATACTTACATCGCCACCAATGCCCGGTAAGGTTCTTAGGCAGAAATGCTGTCCATATACCAGGGGTGTGCCAAGCGGGACTCCTTCCGAGAGAGTCCTGTCAGAAAAGAGAAAATGTCCTCGATGAGTAAAAAAATATTCAGCTTTGCTACATAGTAGCATATATAATTGTAGTTGTGCGAGGTTTGTACCTAAACAACTGACAATTGGTGCATTTTGGGTTGACCAATGACAAAGTATGATATTAAACCTTGGTGTGTGGCAAACTTCATGAAGTTAGTGATGGCTTCACTATTAAAAGCTATTAAAAGCTATTTACTTAGGTACCGGTAACATTGCACTTTGTATTGTACATTGTGAGATGAACATGAATTGACTTAAAAACTGAAAACATGTATGATAATCCAGTTCAATAAAAAATCAAGCCATCTATATTGTAACAAGATCATTAAAATTATATTTTGCAATTTGCAACAAATATTTCAAATCTGTTCTTTGAACTTGAGATGTTATACTGTACATATTTTGTTATCATATGCGATAGATCTACAAAAGATTTGAAGAGTGTCATTTTAATTGTTCATGGAAGGCCTACTTAGTAGATGCTACAAGCAACAACAGGAACAATATCATCTTGACAAGGAAATTCCAAGATATGCTGATCTACTTACGAACAAATAACAAAAGTGTTCCTGGCATTGGGCTCCAAGTGTTTACTGGAAGAGACATCGCACTTTCCGCTAAACTTGAGTGCCTCGTGCATCTTACTCTCTGACATGCTGACAGATAGGGCATTGGCTTGACGAGGTTCAATGTCAGTCTGAGTGACCACCTGGTCTTGAGCCTCCTCGTTCATCAACATCACATGGTCTCCGAAATGTACAAAGCCGTCAACTGATACCGAAAGGTCAGTCTGAATTAAGAATGAAATAAATGTGACGGGGCCTGATACATGTGTTAAAGGGTGTGAAGACTCCCGCAAAAAGAAACGTCTAATGCCATTAATCTGACCTAGTTTCGAATGAGGTGTAACAGAAGTGTTAGACACCACCATCGATCCCAGAAAATACACACACAGCTTGCTACCCTCGGTAATTAGACACTAGTGTACAGTCAGTACATAACGATACAGCGATGGACATCTCGGTCCAGCTAAAGATAACAAGGTATCACGTTTCATTACTGTTTGCATTTTGTAGCGACACGAACAAAACGTCACTTGCAAGCAACAGAAAGTTAACTTTTTCAGATGGCCGCATGCGGTTTGGGACGAGTCTTCAACGGCTTTAACTAGCCCATTGATTTTCATTACGACTACATCTTATCAGCCTTTACTGTATGTATTTATAAGTTGCAAATTGCAATAGAGTGAAATGACTTGTTATGTGACTCGCAATAGGTAATCAACTGACTTGTGACTTGACATGTCAAAGATTCACTTTACAAAAACTTACACTGGATTTATTGGTACCAAACCACAGTTCTTGCATAAAGCTGTCCCTGGAAAGGACATTACAGAGCAAATTGAGATGATTATATACAGGATGTTTGAAGCTCACCTTTTTGAGGATTGTTCCCTGGAGCTTGGATGCTTTCTGAATCAGCAGTTCTCCTCTTTCTCGTCTTTCCAGATGATCCTTCACTGTGTCCTGACAAAATGAAAGAAGATGAGAAATTATGGAGGGACAAAACATGTAAGCTCACAAGAAAATCTCATGAAGGACAAAAAAAAATTATTATATCATTACTGAAGAGAAAGAGAATTACCCTAACATGCACTAACTTTACAACATTTTAATGGGGAACAGCCTAGGCTAGGCTCAGTAATCTAAGTGATGATCACTGGCATTCCAATAAGATTACAAATCTAGCTATAGTATTGGCCTCTTCTTAATATTAACATATGTTAAATATTAATGCTCTGCTGGCGAGACTAATTACTGTTGTCCTAATTATATTGGTTAATAAGGTATTACTGTGCTTAACGTGAATGGTTGGCTCACTAAGTCGGCCCTTAAATACTCATAATAAGTTGTGCCTAACGTTAGCCTAACTTTAGGCCTGACGTTTGTAATTGTAGGCTACCTCTTCCAGACATATATCTTCGATCCAATTTCCGACTCTCACAGATCGATTATACGTTCGAACACTCATTTTGTTGTACACAAGTTTCAAAGCACAACTTTCTCTGTTATCACAAAGTTTTCAAACAGAAATTGCAAAGGACTGTGATCGTGTTCTACGTTAGTGGGCCTCTCGTTCGGCTGAAATCATATGGTACAGTATGTTATATCGTTACACATATCGCGTTACTGCTACAGTGCTTAGGCTGTCCATTTGTTTTCACCGAGTTGTGTGTAGACCTAGGCTATGTTTCATTGGAATT
Source organism: Apostichopus californicus (assembly GCA_020650975.1). Lineage (NCBI taxonomy): Eukaryota > Metazoa > Echinodermata > Holothuroidea > Aspidochirotida > Stichopodidae > Apostichopus > Apostichopus californicus. Next base: position 24,329 of record JAIPMN010013071.1, on the reverse strand, counting down.
GATCGTGCCCTGCTTCCTTGGCAACCAAATTCATTGGCGGATAGCAACGAAATTCCAGGCTGAAGCGAGGGCCAAAGTCACAACCCAATACACTCCAAACAGGGTGTAACCGACTGAACTTTTGCAGGGTTGAGGTGAGGTTGCGTTGTTGGGGGGAAGCGGATGAGTGGGGGGAGGGGGGGGGGGGTGATGGGGGAAAGGTTGGGGAATCGAGTGGAAAATCATGTTTGGGTGAGGGATGCGAGGGCCGGCTGGATTTCCCCTTCCTCCGCGGCAGTGGCGGAGCGTCCATACAGTCAGGGGGGGCGGATGCCCCCTGACGGACTCAAATGGACTGCTGGCGCCCTTTTCAGCTCTTTACCACTTTTTACTTATTCGCGATTATTGACTTTTTTATTGCGCTCTCATCTACCTATTGACATTTGTCACATTTTGTTGGTGTAATTTGGTGATGACACCTATTTATTCTTCGTTTATCTGCAAATTAGCCAGGCCCGGAAAGGGTCATTTCCGGCGATCTAGGGAGTATCTTTACTCAAAAAAATTCTGTACACTACGCGCCAACCTGTGGTGGCGCTCCGCTTAGATAGTGTCAAAAGCCCCCCTACAGACCATTCTCGCCCTCCTGACCAATACCCCTAGCTCCGCCACTGCTCCGTGGTCCTCCTCTTTTCCCTCCCACTCCTCCAATCTGAGATACTGACGTCATCATCAATTTAGCATGATTCCAGAGGTTTCAAGCCAATTAAAGGTGAATACAGTATCTTGAAAAACAAACTAGCAATATAAGTTAACAGTACTATATAGGCAGCTACTACCGCTAAAATATTTATTTCGTCTTGTAGGGTCAGTGGGACTTTGACCTTTCAAGTCTAAAATTCTATACGTAAAGGCATCCCTCATGAAACTTACCCAGCATTGTAAAATGTGAAAGAAATGCTATAACTAGGAGCCCATCAATTATTTTGCCTAAAGAAAAAGCGATGGTTGTCTAGAAAAAGTTTTGCGGATTGTCAGGAGAATCATTAATATTGTGGGAGATTTTGACGTTCTACCCCAAAATGTACACATTGTTTCAAATTTTCGAATGTTTTATTTCATAATCTTTAATGTTCATCTCGAAAATGTTACATTTTATAGTAATATTTGGTGATGTTTTCCATCGAATTCGAGGCGTTTTTTTATATATATATTTTTTATGACAGCCTATCAACAAATTTTCTTATCTCGAATATGTGCCATTTAGTCTACCGTATTATTACATCGAAACATTTCATTCAAAATTTGGATGATATACCTCGAAATTATAATATTTTGTTTCTAAAATTGCGACGTTTCATTAGACATCTCCAACTTTTGATGGTTTAGCACACAAATCCAAACTTTATCTTTAAAATGTCACGTTTCATCAAACTGTTCTCATCATATACACTCTATCTCAAAGTTTTGAAAGCTGTTTAGAAATATTTGACATTTCCTTCTCAATGTTTCACTATTTCAGCTCAACTTAGTTTCGTTCTTTGTCGAATTTTTCTGTTGATGAAATATTTACATTTCATCTGAAATTACGACATTTTACCCATAAGACGTTTAAATATCTCTTAATTCCAAAGTTGCTACTTGGCATTCGACAATTCACCTGTATTTTATGTGTTACCTAAAAAGTTAATAAATGCACTTTCAACTTCAATCATCCTCAAAACACCAGTGTCGTCGGGAGCAAATTAATGCGGGACAAGGGAACTGCCCCTCCCCCTCCCCTTCCACTCCTCCTCCTCTACCATCGTTAAAGGAGGGGAATTGTTCGCCGAGGATTTTTTCATCAGTTCAGTCTTGGATCAAATTTAAAAATTGTAAATTATGAGATAAAACAATAAATTGTATACATCGTAACAATGTTATAAGAAAATATCACACTTTTCGAGATGAACATACAAAATAACCGTAGATAAAACGTTGAAATTTGTAAGTAGACAATAAGGAAATTTCGAGTAGAACATGGAATATTCGACATAAAACGTCGTCAATTTAGTGGTAAAATATAACCTCTTCGAGATGTACTGTGAGCATATTAAAATAGAGCGTTAACATTCTGTGATAAAACATTTTGGGCATATTTTGGCATAACACGTCGCGTTCATCATTTTTGGAAAACGAAGCTTAAAAATTACGACATCAAATATCGTAATTATTTTGTTGATAAAACGTGTTGGAGTTGGAGTTGCAGCTGAGTCAATGAATTGTTTTCTGGCATCTGTAAAAACACCGAGCGTCCTCTATTTCGCTTGGATGACATCATTGGGTGCAACTGTTATACGAATTGTGTTTAGATGTTCTGCACGTAAACTCAATGATACATTGATAGTCAACGACAACGACATACGTAGTACACAAACATATAGTGCCTACTACTTCTACGTATACCATAACGTACACTAGTACAGTAAAAGAATCTACGTTGACCTGTTTCGTGGCAATACAACGACATAAGTTCACATTCTGCAAGAAAGAGTGGTGTAAAGTTGCATTCTTTTTACAAACATTACAAAATATTACTGGCCATGACCAGCCTAATGCGAAGAGGAGGTAGTAATTTACAACACAGGGGTAAATCTACTCAACCAGATTCCAGGAATGAAGACGAAGATGCTTCAAATCACGACGAAGAGGAAGACGAATTTCATGATTCCAAAGATGCACGATTGACACTAATGGAAGAGGTTTTACTGCTCGGACTGAAAGAAAAAGAGGTATGCCTAGGCTCAAGTATACACATAAAACATTGCAGAACATTCATTCCACGACACCTTCACTTTTAAGGCTATCCTAATGTAATATTCCCAAGTTGCAGGTAAATTTCAGACTGCACGTCGTTTAATTCATTATCTTGCCTAACGTGCATTTCTACCTAACCAGCCCAAGTCCTAGCCTGGACTTAAGCCTAAGCTCGCGCGGAAGCATACATTGGCGGGATGGATAGCTAATCGTTGGCGTTAGGCAACAGAAGTATAATCGTAAAGAAAACAAAAACAAAAAACAATCGATTATTATCCCAGTGGTTGGCTGAAAATTCAACATTTGATGTGCCTTTCATAGTGAATTGTTAATTTTGCCAGAATTCTTGACAAGAAGTAACAGAGCTCCCAACTGACCCGCATTTCGCGGGTTGGACCCGCATTCTAACACCCTGACCCGCGCAAGCGTCCGAAAAACCCACATTGTAATTGTCAAGTATACATAAAAAAAATTGCATCAAATTTTGACTTAGCGACCATCATTTCTTTAGCATTTAGCATAATAGAGTATAAAACCCCCTTTACAGCATCATTTGAACCTCAAATTAGCCTATATTTCTTTTCATTGGGGTGAGCAGCGAACATTTTTATGCCACGGGAAAGAATGAATTATTACCTACTATTCAATTTATTGATGATACACACAAAAAAATGCATATTTCTCAGAAAATATTGGGAGACAAAAGCCTTTCTAAGTGCCACCATTTTACATGTAGGCATCACCAGGATTCCAAAATAAATCAAAAGGGGAGGGGATCACCCCCTCCCCTTATACCCCTCCCCCAGGACGGCAATTCGTGGCATGGACCAGCATTTGTCTTCTCAAGAGTTGGGAGCTATGAGTAAGCAAGCATTTAGCTGGGTTATTTACAAACGGCTCTGCCTAAACTATTTCTTTTTGAGACTGAGTTAAAATTGTCAAGAAGTATTAAGCAGAGGTGTATAGAAGTGGTGTGTGTAATATCTCTCGGTCGTGTATTTGCAGGCACGCCCAATGATACTGTAAATTCATACAATAATATCACTCAAAAGGGCAACCCATCTTTTGATACAAATGATAGCTCATAACCCACCTCCACAACAGAAACTAAACACTCACACCACAAGACAATCATAATGTGATAAGTATAGTTTTGGTGACTTTGTTATAACTGCTAATGAACAAATATGTATTAAATAGCAACAGTTAGATGTAGCTTCGCATGGCTGGTTTAGTTATGAATTGTATTGCATGGAGACTAACCTTTGGTTTACTGTTGTTAACAGCTATTTGGTCAAATGTTCCAACAGATTTGGCGTACATAGCTTTGGCGAGTGTGGCAAACCTTGATTCTTCCCTATGTCAGTCTGTATCCCAGTCTGTGGATCTAGATCTAAGATGCTCATGACAGCAATTCCAAATATGCCAAACAGTGAAAAATTAAGTCATTGGTGAAAACATGTTTTGAAACAAGTGACCTGAGGAAGAAGAGTATAATATCCCAGTCAGCTGGACTTGACACATCTCAGATCCCAGACTGACTGTAATCTTGAGCATGTGACTATATGGCTGGCATTACTTTCACCATGGAAGTATTGTTTGGCTGCTTTGTAGAACAGCAATGGCAATCTCTTAGAGAGCTGAACATGCAACTTCTGCTTCTGTTGGATACTAGTTAAAAACCCCTTTCGGGTATCACAACGAGGATGTTGGTACGCAGCGCAGCAGTGCTAATAATAATGTGTGGGCAATCTTGTCTTAAACACCTCAAGACTAGGGCTCTCTTTAAAGGCCAAGGATTGTGTATTCCAGTCTTTTATAGTCCTAGGATAGAAACTATACTGAAAAGCACGATGATTATGTGGAATTTGTGTATAGCGGCCACGCCTCCCTGGTTTTAAGAAGGGATTAGTCTCGTTTGGGACTGCAATTAGGCCATTATTAATTTGATAAAAGAGCATAAGTCTGGCCCTTTTCCTTCTTTCTGTGAGGGGTTCCCTACAAACTACAAACTGATTCACTGCTATAGTACCACTAGCCTTTTCTTGTGATGTTTTAATGAAAAGGAGAAACATCACCTGGGGCTACTTATTATGTGATCAGATATGTTACTGCTTTCAAGTGAAAGTATTCCCCTTCCCACCCCCCACCCCCCCCCCCATTGACTCTGTCTTTATTTGATTCTATATTTTGTTTTCCTTCGTTATTGTCCAGGGTTACACATCATTTTGGAATGACTGTATATCATCTGGTCTTCGAGGTTGTATGATCATTGAACTTGGTCTGAGAGGCAGGATCGAGCTAGAAAAATCAGGGATGAGAAAGCGAAGCATCCTAAACAGGAAGTTGGAGCTGAAATCTGAACAGGTCACAGGGGATGTCTTGCTGGATGAGGCACTTGGTCACATAAAAATTACAAAACCAGCTGATACAGTACCCAGCTGGATTGAATTACTCAGTGGTGAGTTTTAAGATATCTTTGCCAGTTACCATAGTTACCAGAAGATATTTAAATATATTGTAAAAATGGCCAATAACAATAAGAAAGTGACCAGGGAGGGTGTGATTTGAAAATAATGTGATTGAAGGCAGTTTGCTTCGGTATAGATCTTAAAAATTAACTGTATTTCATTGTATCTTTTAACAGGATCTAATACAGTACCATCAATGCCTACTTTGTTACAGTGTATACATGTGTGTTCGATTCTCTCTTCCCCAAAGTGAATACAAAGTCAAGCAGCCTTTTGCTTAGAATTGTATTTAGGACTCGCTTATCACGTATCAAGTCTTGTTTGGTGCAATGTTTAGAGCCATCTACTGCAACTGTTTTGAAACTGAATTAGACATAATACACTCATAAATTTTTGCATGTATCTGTGAGACAGATTAAGCAACCAGTAGCATTATAATACAAGGCTATAGTATCCAGGTCCCAGACAAACATGGGATTGAATGATATGAATGCCATGGAAGATGTTTTTGTTTGCCATTGTTTGCCATGGAAGATGGCAGTTAAGCGGACCTTCCAAGAAACTAATACTAGGTTCTCTCTGGAAACGTAAGCCAAATTTTCTTAGAGCAGCCCTGTTGAGCATAAAGTTAATGTTTAGTTTCATTTAAATCATAAGTTCACATTGTTAGGTCGGGCCCTACTAAGGTGACTAAGTAACTGGCTGCAATTTCATAACTATATTTCATTTTCCTTGAGATTGAATCAAATTACTAACAATGTTCTGTACCAGCCTTGTGAAACTGCAGTATTAGTCAGGTCCATAATCGTGCAGTAAGCTGGTGATAGGCCATAGCTGTTGCATGACTGCAACAATTGTGAGCCCTGATTCATGTATGCAAAGTAGATGAGGATGTTCACATTTACCTGTGAACATGTTTTACGGTGAATGTTTGATGTTTGTTCTGAAGCTAAGCATACTATTTGGCATCTTTAAACGTCTGTTTTAAAAGTCATGCAACAAAATTAACAGTGCAGCTCCTGTTCAAGTATATTTGTTGTTGAGAGAAGAAATCAAGAAATTCAACCAGGTTTGTTTTAAGAGGCCATTGCTGATGTCTGCAACAGACTGGATGGACATCCAATGTCTTCTACATGAAATTCTGTTTACAAGATTGATGTAATGCTAAGGGGTTATATACTGTTCACTGCCTGAACTAGTTGCCATGTTTAGAATAATAAAAAAAAAATATTTGAAATGACGAAAGTGGTCTGCCCAGTTTTGCTCTCTGTGTCTATTCACTGAAGCATAAAAGCCATTGAATCTGTAACTAAAGGGAGATTTTGTAAAGAATGCTAGAGTTAGTGTACACAGTATGCAGCCTGGGCAGTCACCTGTGCAAAGGGTTTGAGGGCTCCTCTGGAAAGCAGTGCTTCTGCACTGAGCAGGACTACCCTCATTAAAGATGACAATAATAATAAAATAAATTTAAAAAAAGGCTGCTTATTGTGTACCTACACTGCACAGTGAACACGTCAGTGCTACACAATATATCACTCACCAAGTTAAAAAAGAGATCAGTTATGCAGTTAGCTATTCTCTTTCAAAGGGAGTCACTGGGGAATTACCTCACTTGGAATAGTGCCATCGTGTCGTGACTCGTGACCACATGATTAGTATCGACGGAAGAGGGGGGGGTGGGTATAGGGGGTTGAGAGTGGATCAAGTTGTTTGGTGACTTTTCATAACAAGTGCACCTTTAATGTACTGTTCATTCATACTTAGTAAAGATTCCTAAATCCTATTGGTCCATTCAGGTCAGCTGACCGTGGTTAATCCTGTGAGTAACGCACGGTAAAATTACGGGGCATCACTTTAATAAATCTTTGGTTATATGTAGCCAAAAATGTTTTGTTTTATGATTTTTCCCCCACACTCCGGGTGTTAATGCTATCGCTGGATGCACTCGGGCTCCGCCCTCGTGCATCGCTTGCATTATCCCCCGATTGTGCATTAATCCTGTGAGTAACGCACGCTAGACCGTTGATTAACCCCTTATTTAGTGCTGTATAGGCCCCATGTAATAGTAGCACCAGTGCTAAGATGTTACTTATCTTCCCGGGTTGGGATCTATGGGGAGAGGTTTGTTCTTCTTCTTTGAGAAACTTTGGTGAAGTTGTGCTTGAATGCAAAATTTTGGTGTTGTATTTTGCAAGTTTTACTATACTGTGGAACATTATTGTGCACACTAAGTTACCTATTTATGATGTCCCATTGAATTTCTTTGGATGGAGTGGCGGGGAGGGGGGGGGGGGGGCTGAACTCCACTAGAAGTATAAGTGGACTTTGAAGATGTCCAATATCATTGTTCAGTCTCTTGGAAGGGTTAGATATTTAACCCTTATTGATAATAATCTAGAGATTACCTCATGAGACACTTGGTATTTAAAGCTTCTGTTCTATTAATTTAAACAAAGATTAATCTCCTAAAAATGCATTGTCTAAAAGTCTCTTGAATTGAAGTGTTGTTTAATGTACATGTTACTTACTGGAGAAACAACCTTTTCTGATGGAATGAGACTTGCTTACCTTGTGTAAATTTACTTAGAGATGATGTAAAGTTCTGTTATACCAAATAATGAGTTGCAATAATTTTACTTTTAATGTACAAAAGAAATGAGATTTCAAACTTGCAGTACAAAAATGCTGGATCATAATGGGATCTGTACTGCCTCACATACAGTACAGTATGGGTTCTGCTGCATGTGATGTTGGCTAAGTACTGTAAATGTTAAATATAGCTCTGTAACACACAGAGCACATCACATGATACATTGTACCATGGATGTACAGTACATACATATAGTTTATATTCACCAATAAGTGCTTTGTATTGCAGTGAACTTTCCATGGCCAACAAATGTTTCAATTGCCCACTTAATCAGTTTTATTGATTATACCTCATCATATTGATTAGAATTTTAGTAAATATATAATGCTTTGTAAGTATGCTATATTAATAACAAGTGCTGTCCACAACAGCATGTATGTCAGCCATGGCACATGCGCGATATTAGTACAGTAGAATTGTCTATTTGTTTACCATTTAATAAGCCAAAATGTAGACACAATAATTATGCAGTCAGTGGATAGATTTCACAACTAACTGTTCCTTCAAATACTATTCTACCACTGTAACCAAGCTGCTCAATTTTTAAGCCACCGTCACAAATATTGACAAATTTACAGTTCTGCCAGACTGTACTCTACAATGGGTTTCATGTATAATAACACAGAATGGCTTAGTAATGTTGATCAGTGATTCTGTGAACAGTTTGATCAACAGCAGACACAACCCATGAATGTACTCTTTGGCTTCACAACATTTTGTAGATTTTCAACAAAGGGGAGATAGGCACTGACCTACTGTAGAAGTGAATCAAATGTTAAGGGCACAGTGCTACAACATACCAAGGTTTTGTTGACTTATAAACAATAGCAGGTGTTTAAGTTAATACAACCCATTGATGCCTTGCAAACAATAAGTATATCATTATGATACTGTAGTTAGAGTACTCCATGATGCACTGAAAACAGTGATAGATGTACTTACCACTTGATGCCATGGAAACAGTGACAGCTGTACTAACCTAGTGATGCCATAGAAACAACATTGGGTGTTCGTTAAATCCATTGCCTTGAAACCAATGTCAAGGTGTACTAACCTAGTGATGCCATGGAAATAACATTGGGTGTTCTATAAACCCATTGCCTTGAAATCAATGACAAGGTGTACTAACCTAGTGATGCCATGGAAACAACATTGGGTGTTCTATAAACCCATTGCCTTGAAATCAATGACAAGGTGTACTAACCTAGTGATGCCATGGAAACAACATTGGGTGTTCTATAAATCCATTGCCTTGAAACCAATGTCAAGGTGTACTAACCTAGTGGTGCCATGGAAACAACATTGGGTGTTCTATAAATCCATTGCCTTGAAATCAATGACAAGGTGTACTAACCTAGTGATGCCATGGAAACAACAACAGGTGTTCTAAAAACCCATTGATGCCTTAGCAACAGTTACAGGTGTACTAACCTAGTGATGCCATGGAAACAGCAACATTTGGGTGTTCTATTAACCCATTAATGCATTAAAAACAACGACAGATGTACTTACCCATTGTTGCCTTGGAAACAGTGACAGGATCTCAAACTCACACTGCATGAATCTGCTGCATTGTCCAGAAAACATCTTTCTTCAAACCTGCAAGTTGCTGGTTGAATGAAGATCACAGAATATGTCACTAATATATAACAGTCTATGTCGTTGGCTTTTCCCAGAATATGTACAGTACTTATCATGCAAGTTGTGATATGTTTTCAACAATATATAGTTTCACTTTTGTAGACATGATTCTGATACCCAGAGCTGGGCTATTGGAGCTATCCGTTCTTGACATTGTTCCTTCGTACAGTGCTATGGTATAATTTTCTCTTGATGTAACTGACATTTAAATTTATCGACTGTGTGTTGGACAAAAATGATACATTCTTTAGCAAATGAAGGCAGAGTCTATTGTAATGCTTTGTGGAAACCATTTGTGTAGAAGACACCCCCTTAAAGAGTGAGCTGATATGGTAATATAAACATTAAAGAATAGGGTTGTTTAGAGTGTATGGTTGAAAGATATCAATTTGACCATAGCAAGCCACCATTCCTCCAAACCTTGGGTTACTTTGATACTCTGCACTTCTGATCTTGTTTCAAGTTGGTCCAAGCTCTCCTTCGTATAGCAGGTAAAACTTAAAGGAGTGTTTCATGTCATTTTGTCTATTAACAGCCATTTAGACTGTAAGAGACATCATTGACAGAAGGCTAGTGGGTGTGTTTGGATGTATTTATGTTGTTAAGGTGACTTCAATCATGAAGGCTAAATTAATGATTTCATTAGTTGAAGAGGTCTTAATCCACCCACGTGACAATTGTAACAAGATACAGTGTGACAACGAAAAATCATCATAAAATTGTTTTCCGTTTTGTTCCGTGTCTTTTCCCTGTTATTTTATATAACATAAATATTTTATAGTCTTTTTTAATCTAAATAATTGAGGTGTAAATTTTGTAAAATATCCAAGGTAGAAACAGAATGCAAATTACAATGTGCTATTGAAATACAGTGTCAGCCAGACAGCAGAACTTGCTAAGTTCCCCTCCAGGGCACTCAGTTAACTCACCTCTTATACAATCATGCCTATGTTGTGGTGGGTGGAATCATTTGTATCTCTATCAGTTCAGTAATGTAGTCTGAGCTGCCTGACAAATTATCAAGTGTGAACTGTTGTGGTGTAATCCACAGGATGGTCTGTGCTCTGCAAGATAAACATCATGGAGCCCACAGTAACTCACAAGTAGTGAATTCCATAATTAAAGGTTATTGATGTTCTCACACATAAGGTGCATATAGTAACGCCAAATCATTAGACAGATTACTTGCAGAGCAGCAGACTGTACATGAGTCAAAAGTTAAAAGTTACTATGTAGTTAATATATAAAGTCCTGTGTAAATGCATCAAAAAATTATAAAATTGATTGTGGGAATAGCTTTCTCATATGAAGATCAACCACTGTCACTGTATGCAATATTGAAAACACGTATAGGTACTTTCAACCAACAATTTCTCATCTCTTGCAAAATACACTGTGCTTGAAATCTGGGATCCATTCAAATGAATCAAACGATTGCGGTTGAAAGGGAAGGTGTTTGGTAGAAGTTGCAAATAGGAGTGCATATGTTTTGGGGAGATAGGTAATTATTGTCATATCTCAACATCCACATCACTAAAAGTTTAGGGGATGGGAGGGTTGTGGTGATTGAGTAACTGTCAGTGTCATGCCCCCGTCACACTCCATTGAATCATGCAAGGGTAGTGAATACACTAAGTTAAGCAATGGGGGTCAGTGCAGTGGTAAAACCTCACTACTTTGATCAATGGGATAGTGTAGGTTTGGAAAGGTCATTATTATAGACTTAGCTAATTTGCATACATGTCTTTTTTTACACTATATATATACTGTTCATATTTTTGGTCAACCACCTCATGGTTTTTACCTATAAGCACTACCAACAACCAAGCAATTTTTTTTTCACCGTTTGGTTTGGTCAACTCTACAATCCTTTTCCAACCATCAACCTCTCCTCCTTCCCTTCCATGGCCTTGTTTTTGTTGTACTTTGTTTTAGCTAAACATACTACAGTGCACTATTAATATTGCAAATGAAAGTAACATTTTGCCAGTGACCCAGAATACAAGTTCTGTACTGAAAAAAAGGTCAATTTACTTCCCTGTCAATTTACATGTATTTATACCAAATGTATGTATGGGCGTTAGCAATGAAAGTGTCAAAAGTAGATACACAAACTGCACACTTGACTGCACTGTGCTTGTGCCGTATAAATGCTACATGATTAGTGCATGTGGTCCATTCATTTAAATTAAAACCCTTTTCTTGACTTTCAGTTTCACTCTCCCCCTTCTGGCCCCCTCCGCTGGGATCTACACCGTTCTTTATTTTAACTTGTAACTTTCTAATAAGTTGTATGACATCAAAGTTGGCACACACAATGTGCTGTATATATTGCAAGGTTACATGCAGAGCACTTGTTATTGTGCCAGAATAACATACATCTAGTGTACAGATAAAGGTATAATGCTATTAGACCCACAGTGCTCAGTGAACGTGTCAACAGACTCACAGTAGATGTGTACACACAAACTGCACACTTGACTGCACCATACAGAATATATACCAGTTGTACAGTTTGTTGTGTTTACACCATTAGTAACGTACAACGATGTGTTGAACAGTGTTGTACAGTCTACACTGTGTTGTGATTATTACGTTGTCGTAATGCAGTACACTGTGTACAATAATGTCAAATGCTGATGCATTATAAGTTACAAGTCTTTCATTGCTTTGTCTATACCCATGTATCTAATGTGTGATGACAAATTGCTATGTACTCTTCGCTTGGTCTGTGCTACTACTGGACGTGATACTATTGTATTGAGTACTGTAGGGCATATTTACTACTGACATCCTCAGTTTGTATGTCTTCTGTTGTACTTTAAATACTGAGTGGTGGAGATATATATTATTCAACAATAAAACACCTGTATCATTTACGAAGACCTTTCAGCTTGACACCATCTGTGGCAAGCTGGGACCCCAATGTCAGGAAGTATTTGTCTATGCTGTGTTTCCTTTTGATCAGGTTGCAGCAGGTAAAAGTGTTCAGTAACCACTGAGGTTCAATGTGGCTCCTGTCCACCAAATGGGAAACAACACACTTAACCTAAGTTAACTGCATATTGAAGAGTGTGAAATTGAGGTGACATTGACCTGGTCTTGTTCGATGAGATAACACACAGTAACATGTACACTTGAATTGGCATAGTTTATCACCTATAATTACTGCTTAGGTGCTGTTCAGTAAGTCTGTTAAACTGTGGCATTCTGATGTTTTAGTGTTTTACATTTAGTAGTTACAGGGAAATTTGTTGGCATTTAAGGCAAGTTGCTTTTATCTTGGAAACTCTTGCTACTGTTGAAATCAATACTGAAATATACTTTCAAATTATGTTGGTCGAAAAAGTTGTAAGTTCTTTGAAGATTTCAGGAGGTCAAAAGTCAGTAGAGGGCAGAACATACATGTAGGAAGGGAATGTTGTTATTTTGGTAGATAGCCCAGCACCTCTACCATACTGTCTGCTCTAGAGTAATAATATTTATTATATTCTAAATAGGTGCTATTAAATGATCTTCAAGATAGTGGGTCATTGGATACCATTTTAATTTTGTTCAATAGTAGTCATGTGCTGTTTAAAGTAGTGATCAAATCAAGTCTTTGACTTGGGCCGTTGGGTGTGCATCTCACAACTGGTTCTGAGGTTCATTTGGATGAAAATTCGGTGATCTGATACTTCGGTTAGTAACTCAATCCCGTTCATTAGTAGACAAACATTGTATAACCCAGACCTGTATATCATGATCATGGATACCCTTACTGTACACTGATTAATACAGAGTCACAGACAATTTGTTGGGTAGTAATGCTATTTGCACCAATCTGTTTTTAAGCCTCATCGAATGGATCTTAGATCTAGCGTAAATCTCACTGCCTCTTGGCATGTACATGTCTTCCAAGATCAGTGTATTCTGCTGAAAGCTGAATATTTAAGTACGTACAACGATGTGTTGAACAGTGTTTTGCAGTCTACACTGTGTTGTGATTATTACACTGTCGTAATGTAGTAATACACTGTGTACAATAATGTCAATTGCTGATGCATTATATTTAGATCTTTCATTTGCTTTGTCTTATAAATCCCATGTATCTATGTGTGATGACAAATTGCTATACTCTTCACTTGGTCTGTGCTACTACTGGACGTGATACTACTGTATGAGTAGGGTAAGGTATATTTACATGAATATTTAATCAACAGCATTGACAGCTCTTCCCAGATATTAAAGCTTGAGTAACTTTAATATATTGAGTGTCTTCGATGCAAAGATCTGCTGTGCCTTTCTTCAGAGATGATGGATCAGCAATCATGGTATTGTGTACAATTATGATGCCATGCTATGTATTGACTGGCAGGGATCATGTGTACTACGTATTAATATCATGTTATGAGTTGTAATTTGATGCAAGACTGATATATACAACTGAATGGTAATGTTAATACATACTTACCACTCATCAAATTACAGTCAGATACACACATGACAATCAGGTGGTGATGAGGTGCAAAGTTAGGTTTGGAAGTGAAGTTGGTAAAAAGGTTTTGATAGTTTGCTGAAGAAGCAAACAAATTTGAACACAATTATTTGCAAGTACAGACTGTACAGGGATGAATTAATGCAGTCTTAATGAAGGTACAGTAGAGCAGAGGGAATCGTTTATCTTTCTGCTGCTGTAGACTTTATGAGTGGTAGATTCGGAAGGAAGCACGAGGTGGGAGCATCGACCCTGAAGTGAGAGGTCATGGGGGAATAGAGCTCTTGGAAATTCACTAGTACTAGTACTTTGGCTAGACTTGGTATAATTATTGCAGATGTTGAACAGTGAATAGAGAAAGTATAGACTGGCCATGGTATCATCATTGATGTGAAAAACCCATTGAATAACAAGAGGTACGAAATTTGTGATGGCTTATTGAAATTCTGTCTGTATTACTTTGTGAAAGGAGACAAAAATTTGCTCCAAATGTGGAGATGGTGTGCAATGCAGTAAGACTGCCGAGATGGTGTGCAAGTCAGTAAGACTGCCTAGATGGTGTGCATGTAAAGTAACACTGTCGTAGAGCTATTTTGTTAACTCTGCGTACTCTCTTTTGCACTTCCACCTTCACAGGAGAAACGTGGAACCCATTCAAACTATCCTTCCAAATGAGGCAAGTCCGTGAGCGTTTGGCGAAAAATCTTGTCGAGAAAGGAGTCCTCACAACCGAGAAACAGAACTTTGTTTTATTTGACATGACGACGCACCCCGTCGTGGACGCTGCCACCAAGCAGCGGACGGTGAAAAAAGTGCAGGACGCGGTGTTAAGTCGTTGGACCAACGATCCCCACAGAATGAACAAGAGATTGCTGTCACTAATATACCTGGCTCACGCCTCTGATGTCCTGGAAAATGCCTTTGCACCTCTATCGGATGAAGACTACGAAGTAAGATTTCAGGGACACGATACATGACCTTTGTGTGACCTGGATTATGACGTAGCACATAGGATCGACACTTTTTTTTTGTTTTCCTTGCGGAGTAAAGAAATCTTACCATCGAAAGTGTTAATATCAGAAATTGCAGCAATGTCAAGTCGAAATTATTCACACTTTGTAACATTGGTTTCGTCCAGTTTTAAGCAGAATGGTCCAAATTTTATAAATGTGTCGTGCATCATCATTGGTGGCATTTTCTTTGCATGTTCATGAACTGGGGAGGAGAGGTATTCTGAGAGTTCCAGTGGGTTCCAAATCATGCCAGATTATACAAAAATTTGATAAGGGGCCCCCAAAGTCTCCAGAAATGCCCTCCAAAGTTATAATTATGTAATTATGACTGGTCTATGTTTTATAATCTGCCAACTGTTCTTTGAAAGTTTATAGCATGTCATGCCCCTGTATTAACATGCCTGTAATTTTACTCTTTCCTCTGTGAAGTCATGATGTTCAGTAGCTTGACGGAAAATTTGTGATCTTTATAGTGGTGGTATTCAACTTAGAAATCTTAACTACTTCTATGTCATGTTGTTAAGCTTCCCTTCCAATTGTATTGCCTAGAAGAGAGGGGTTTTGACTCTTTTCCACGACAACAGATATTTCATATTCTGTAGTTAGGTATACTAGATATATATGTCTTGTTTGATATGGAAACATTACTGTTGTGTAGGGTGACTTTCTGCAGGTTTACAGAAAGTACACTTTGTTCAAATAGTTGTTAGGTCCATTTTGCTTACAGGCAGCAGTTACATTTAAGATTTCTCTGCTTTGTTTGCCCTCCAAGGAACTTAACCGTCTCATCTCAACTTCCCTTCTTTTGCAGACTGCCATGAAACGTGTTCGTGAATTACTAGATAAAGACCCAGAAGTAGAATCCACAAAACCCGGGGCCAATGAGACAATGTGGGCAGTGGTGGCAGCATTCCTCAAGTAAATGGACTAAATCCTGCTATGTGACGATGCTCTCTGCAATGGTTAGTAAAGTTCAATCCATCGACACGGTTTAGATTCATGTTGGCCTGTTGAAAGTAGAGATGAAACCAACAATGATCATTTAGCTACATCATGTGGCACCAATGCACTTGAAGAATAGCTTCCCATAAGGGAAGGCCAGCAAATCTAACCGACGATCATTTCTGGCCCAGCCGTTGCTACCCAGTATAATGAGCACAGCAACTAGCTGGTTATGAGTCACACTTTTCCTGGCTTCCAAGGGTCTGTAGACAGTTGCATGCACTGACTATGAGATGGTTAATGTTCCAAGAAAGGAAAAAAAGCCACAGAAACAACCGTATTAACAGAAAGTTGCCAAAAAGTTGCCAAGATGGGATATCCCGCAACAAACTTCAGCTCTCAATTTGCATTACACAGACATTGGGGCTGTGACCGTGTAGTGATTTATTGCTAAACGATTGCATTTGGAATAAGTTTAGTTAAAATCCACTTTTTGTTAGTATCCTGTCTATAATCCGTCTTAACATCCTGTAAATTTTACGTACACTGTTGCTGTGGCAATGGATTGAAGGTTTTAACTTCGAGTACTTTTCTCTGGTATAATATTTTCTATTAACTTCTTCATGAAGTAAAACATCATCTAGAAGATAAAAATGTTTCGTTGGGAACTAAGAAAAAAAAAGTGGATCAGTGTTAGTGAATGAGAATCCTTTGAACAGGAAAAGAAGTCAGAAAGTATTTTGACACATTCAATAGGAAAACGGTGAACCATGATTCAACTCATTCTTGAAATAAATCTCCTTCTACTGTGGTCAGAGTGCTATTGTTATGTGAAAACCACAGACCAGGAAAAGCCAAGTACTGCTCTTGTTTACAAACAATGGCAGCGCTTCTCTGTTGGGAACTGAATACTCATTTTCTTTCAGGGAGCGTGAGCGATATGCAGGCTGCATAATGAGCAGTGGTGTGCTGCCGGCTGGGCCGGCGATGATCGTCGGTTAAATTTGCGAGCCTTCCCTTAACAAACTTGTCGGGGGGAGGGGGGTGGGGTTAATGAGTTTGACATTTGTTCATTTGGGAGACTATATATGATCTCACCAGGCCACTAGTTTTGGGGTTTGTTTAGCATTTATTTTATCTTCATAACTTTGTTGGTTTGCTCTCATAGTATTGGCGTATGCACATTCTCACTATAACTTCAACGAGTGAAACTAACTTGCTTTACTTGCCGTTGGTACTGTTGGACAAATTGTCAGTTCCCCGAGGATTGCATGACTTTAGAAGAGATACTTTAGTGGCAGACAATATCATACAAGAAAAAAAAGAAGTTAAATCAAAGATTGTGTAGTTAAACAAATTGTAAATAAGTTATCGTAACAGTGCTGCAATGTTCAAAAGTTATCCCCATGTCAAATACCAGTCTCTTCATAACGAATGTAAGGATGGTAAGTTACGGCTTAAAGTGGATATCATATTCATTTTTACATTTCTTTAATAAAGTTGGTTATTATTTGTGGCTTTTCTAATGCATTAATATGTATCCTGTAGTGTTACTGTAAGGTATAATATATGTTTATCTACCTTGTAGACTGATCTGAATTTCTCAAAGATACTGACAAACTGTTCTAAGGTCTGCATGTATCAAAATTCAAAATCCTACTCTTATGGACGATTTTGTAGTAGTTTTTACAGACGGTTTGTCAAACAATAACCCTATAGTTACATTGAAGACATACAGTACAGCATGAAATTGTTATGTACAGTCTTTGGGCTTGCCTCTAGTGTGTATTAGTTTAACAATACGTCAATTACACATTGGACCATTTCATTCCATTCTGTTACTTTGGTGCAGTGGATAAAGGTTAACTAGGAACTCCATGGTAATTTGTCATTGTTACATAGTATTTGGTACATACAAATAAGGAAATGGATATAAATGAGTGACTGTTGACATTTTTACAGGAACTAGCTAATGGTGTTTACACTTGATCAAGCTGTTATGAACTAACTAAAGATTGTTATAGCAGGTTAACCTCAGGATGGTAAATTACTCACATATTTGTTATTACTGTACGAAGTGTGTATGTCACTAGACAGAAATATCAACATGAATTTACCTAATAGTTGCACTTGTTTAGTTCATATGTACCAGCATTATCTGACTTGTCATACAGTTTACACTAAATACTTAGCTTTGTATGGCTTTTATTGACAGTGCATATACAGTAGGTCACATAAAACATTGCTTCCACTGGTATGGACAGTTCAGTTAGTTTACATCACTGCAAGCATAGGGTCCCGGGTGATGTTACCAGATTCAAGGTGCATACAGTACTGTTTGGTCACAATTTGGGATCACAGATTTGTGCTAACCGTGAAGGTTTATTATGTACAGAGGTTGGTTAAGTATGTCTGTTTGTAAAGTACAATTGAGACAGTTTGAGGTTACCTGAGGATTTTTTTTTATAAAACTAAAGGCCCCCAAAAAAGTAAATGTCTAACAAATTGCAGATTCTTCAGTTAAAAGTCATAAATAAATGGTGAAAGGAAAGAATCTGTGAAGCATGAGTTGTTGCTGCATTTAGTTTTGTCAGTCCAAGTCCAATTGCTCAATATACATTGTAGGTTTTGTCCTGCCCGTATTAAAGCCGTTCCCATAACCAGTGTATCTTGTGGCCATTTATCTCTTCAGTAAACTGTTCCGTCGATCAGGATGTCGTCCGGATATTTCATAAGACCTGGATATAGTCACACTCTTGTTTTTCTTTTTTTCTTCCAGCAAACTTTTCCTCCATCGAGAAACAAACTTTACTTCTCCCATCTTCAGGACCTGCTGCTGTGTTTGGGGGCGCCGTTCGTCTTCTCTGCGTAACGCCGCCGTCAGGATCGGGGGTCTTTAGGAAGGAGGAAGGGGGGCATTCTCTTCTATCACTCAGAT
Source organism: Apostichopus californicus (assembly GCA_020650975.1). Classification (NCBI taxonomy): domain Eukaryota; kingdom Metazoa; phylum Echinodermata; class Holothuroidea; order Aspidochirotida; family Stichopodidae; genus Apostichopus; species Apostichopus californicus. Next base: position 5,422 of record JAIPMN010013071.1, on the reverse strand, counting down.
GTTTATAATATTGTAAAAGGAAGCAAGCAGAAATACTGGTGAAGTAAAGAGGAAGGAATGCTTGACCCCTCTTTAATTGTAAATAGCTCGTACAATTCTTCATGACACTTTTGAAGTAGACCCTTCCACCCTTCCAGGAACTACAGTCTTGTTGTCTTTGTTGAGTTCTGTTCAGTGACATTTTGACAAACTAATTTATGGAGCCTTTCATTTTATATGAGATATCTACCAGCCCAGTTTTAAGCAATGGAGCAATTCAATCAGAAATCCTTGAAGCGTTTTCCTCTGAAGAGCAGACTGTCAAGTGTTTGAACTGGTGCTTTAGTCAATATTGACAGTGATGTGGACCGTAGACTATAACCATCATTAAATGAGTTTTACGTCGTCTGTGATGTAGCTGAATGGGATTAACCTGGAAGCATGATATGTACAGAAATGCAACACTATGTTCTGTTAAGAGTAGGTTTTTGGGGGTGATTCCTGGAAGTGCATATAATATACTTGTTTGTTGTTGCTCTGCGTTATGAACAGATTCCATGTTTTTGTTGTCCTCAAAAACCTTTTTTATTAGCAGCAGAAGTTGGGAGGTCGTGACATCATTCAAAAATGCTTTTCTGCCTGTTTGCACTGGATCTAGCTGTTAAAAATGACCTTGTGTTTCACATAATATTTACAACTCACTTTGTTCTTTGTATGCTTATTCCATGAGGTTTCTGACACTCTGCAGGAGCAAAGACAGGGTGTAAAATGTTTCAGAAAACATGGGAGAGAGGGAGGGGGGAGGATGGGTCACATTTGGAGAAGGCCAACTCCTTTTCAGAAAAATGATAATCTTACATCCAGTTTTGAACCTACCTTTTCATGGCAGCATGCTCGACTATTTTGGTTATGAAATTCCTGCTCAGACTAGCAGATGTTGATGGCGGATTTTTCTTCAAAACAGATTTATGATGATGATGATAAAGGTAGAGATGTTGTAGTTATGAAAGATGATGAGGATAGATAGGGGGATGGAGTACAAATGTAAAGTATCATAAAAATGAATCTTTCATAACAGAGTTTACAATATCATTTTGTATGAGGTGGTTGGATCGGTTATTTGTTCTGTTGCCAGGTTGTCATACTTGATTCTGATTTTTATTTCCAATAAGTCACTGTTATGGATACCATATGTTGATAGTTCAATGAACAAAATTTGCTCATGATTGCTAAGCTTACAATACATCCAAAAAGCCAGGATGAATGTTGCAGCTGCTTTGTGAAGTTTTTGCTATCAGTTTATTGTGTACACTTGGTTTGGTCTGCGAGTGTGGATTAATAATGGAAGAACAGATGCTAGTTTTATGATCAGACACTTAGTTTTATGATCAGACTCTTTGTTTATGATCAGACAATTAGTTTATGATCAGACAATTATTTTTATGAACAGACAATTAGTTTTTTGATCAGACAAAAAAATTAAGATCAGACAATTAGTTTATGATCAGACAATTAGTTTTATGATCAGACACTCAGTTTTATGATCAGACACTTAATTGATGATCAGACAATTAATTTATGATCAGACAATTAATTGATGATCAGACAATTAGTTTTATGATCGGACACTTAGTTTAATGATCAGACACTTAGTTTTATGATCAGACACTCAGTTTTATGATCAGACACTTATTTGGCAATGTGTTCCCACAAACACAGAATCAAATCTGTTGGTCCAATTATTGCTTCAAAGGGGAATTGATAATGTGGCCATTTTGCAATTCTTTCTCTGGTAAACAAACTTAGCCAAGCTAATGATTTGCAATCATGAAAATGTACAAATTATGACATGTTACCATGCCAGAGACATTGACAGTGAAAGACAATTAACTGGAGGGACAGTTGAAGGGAAATGTAAGGCATATATGGCAATTATGGATTCACCATGTCCACCAGGCAACAAGGTGTATAACTTTATATAAACTCTGAAATGCAGCATGTGAAGATAACCTCTTTGATTATCGTTTAAGGCGGTTGTTCCTTATGTTTTCATTATCTTTATTAAGAAAAGCTTTATACTGCTAGAGAGCATCTCACATAAAATTTCTAAACTAAGCAAAATTGTTAGTAAGTTATTATTCTCTTCCATATTGCTATCTGCATCTGTTATGGACGTTATGGAAGGTGTGCATAGTAATCAAAACAGAATTGAATGTACAGAGGAATCAAGAATTGTCTTGTATACCGTGCGATTTAAAAGTATTTAAAATTTAACCATAGATGTTCACAAAATGCAGAGATTGTCAAAATGAAGTTGGTCAATTGTCAAAGTGGCTCAAATCAGAATTGAAAAGATATCGATTGCTATACTAGAGAAATGTACCGTGGATGATTTTGGTTTCGTTGTAAATGATATATTACTCAGAGTTTTGACTTTGGGTCTACGTCTTGAGTGGGTGTAATGATTTGTTTTAATTAGTGGGTCTAAAGTACAATCGCAGGAGAACACTAACCTATTCAGTAGAACAGGTAGGAATTGCAGATGGCTGATTTTCTCCTAATATAACTTTTTACATGAAGCTTTCTGTTAAACTGGACTTTGATCTGAGAAAGGATGGGGTTTGTGCCTTTTTCATTATGGTTGACTGTTTCAGTTATCTTAGAACTATTTATGCTCTTAAAAGTACCTAATGGTTAGATTCACTATTTTGAAGACAACAAAAATATATCCCAATATTTGGCAAATACAATCTGGAAATTGTAGATGCTATTTTACATCATCTCATAGACAAAGTATGCTGCATAGTTCTTGAAAAGAGCTTGGCTGCCTTGAATGACATTTGGGATAAATAGTTAATTATTAAAAACAAATAAAAGTTAGAACAATGGAGGTTTCATTCTCTCTTGGTGTTAAAAATTTGTCAGCCAGAGATATTTTTTAGGAGAACATCAGCCTCTTTGTTATCTGTTTTTTTTCTTCTTTTTGTATCAAAAGTTGTCTTTTTAACTGCCAAGTTTCCGTTCTAGTCGGTAATGTTACGAGTCGCTGTCCTGCTCTTTATCGTTAAGTTCTATTTTTCTATTCATTTTCATCTGTCAATTGCTGTACCATAACAAAAATTTTTCAAGATGGAACTATTTTGATTATTGGAAACTGTTTGAGCATTTTTTTTTCTTTCTTGTTTCTTAATATTATTCCATAACCAATCTCTTTGATGATTAAGCAGTATTTTTCTCTCTTTTTTTCGGTTTCCTCGTTATTTTCCCATCGTCGACGGCTAAGATAACTTGGTAGATTGAACGGAATCAGATGAAGAGATTTTAAGTCGAAGCTGAAACTTATAGCACAGAGTTGACAACAACTTACTTTTCGATGCTTTCATTTTCTATTTTTCATCTTTAAAAGCATTTATAATTTGTTGATTCATAAAACAAGTTCGTTACTATGGTAAATAGCAATGATGTAACAATGTATATGATAGTTTGTTTTATGAAGCAGATGGATACAGGGCTCAAGTTTCTATGGCAGGTTCACTTAATACCAAGAAGAACTTTTCTTTTAATAGGGTCAAGTAAAAGACATTTGGGATTTGGTCTACTGAACAGGAGTAGAGCACTTGGAATGTGTGAGGGAAACATATTATATGAAACCTTTGAGGTCTGTTTGTGTAAGAGGAAATGGGGTTGTGGTTCGGGGGGCAAAAGTTCCAGATTGGTTGGAACAACAACAGAAATCTGCTTGTACAAGACAATGCTAAATGAAAGTGGGTTTTGAAACTTTAAACTCCCACCGCAACCCTTTTCCTTGTATGTGACAATATACAACAGAAGTATTTCAATGTGCTTCTCCAAAAAGTATCATGGGGTCAGACTTTTAAGCAAAATAAATTAAAAGAGGGAAATGATATTAGTGAATCTGTAGTTTCTATTATACTATATAACTATTTGTGGAAGTAACCAGTATTTGATATCTCACAACACCATTTTGTAACATATAAATAAAGCTTACAATGTTTTAAAGACTGTTTTGTTTTTCAAGATGTAGTTGTCAGGATAAAATATGCTTGTCACAAGTAAGTAGCAAGAGATGTTAATTTAGAATTTTACAGGTGCACTTTATTTATTCCTAATTAGTATTTCCCTCATTATTTAACAGTGATTTTCTTAACGATATTAATTACCTATGTTGATTTTATTGGTAGTGTTACAGCTATCCTTGTACTGTTTTTCTGTTTTGTCTGTTACAAAGTATCCTTTTTCTGTTGGGTTTAAACAAATATAAGAGGGTGTAAATTAAAACCTTGTTCATAGTTATTTCTGCTCTAGACTTCACTAAGTTCGGTGTACTAGTATATACCATCTATAGTGTGTGGGAACCTCAAGTCTGTGGCCATTATCCAGTTTCACCCTCAGAGGGGTCAAACAATTATATCCATTTGCCACAAATTGGCAATTTGTTTTGTAATTCATACCAGATGACTTGTAGGTTGTCAAAATATTTCACAGTATATTTCAAACAATCCAATGTAGAGCTCTCAATCTACAACAACAAATCTTAAAGGGATTTGCAAACTCATTTGCAAAAGCACCATTTAACATCCAGCACCCTCCATTTGTACACAAATTTCAAAGGAGAGATTAAGCCATCCTCATAGAACCCTCACACAGAACCAAATATATAGCATCTTCACCCCTCTTCCCCCTCCCCTCCCAACCCGTAACGAAAATCAGTGGCGTAGGAAGGTACTTTTGAGTGGGGGGGCTGAAGACTGAAGGCCGGCCTGGGGGAGGGGTCTAAGGGGAGGGGGAGTTTTTTTGCATTTCCAGGTGGCCTCAGATGCAATTTGGTGCAATATAGCACACTTCTACACCCACTCCATTTTGTAAATAATTTTGCATTTTCACCTGGACTTAGATGCAATTTGGTGCTCCAAATGAGATTTTTTTCTCATTTGGAAATGAAAAAGGGGTTTTCTGACTTGCGAAGCGGGGGGCGGAATGATACTTCTGCCCCCATATTTTTCACTGGGGGGCCGGTGCCCCCTCCCCCCAGCCCCCCCCTGGTTCCTACGCCCTTGAAATATATAGCATCTTCACTCCGCTTCCCCCTCCCCTCCCAACCCGTAACGAAAATGGTGTTTGCATGGGCCCCAGTGTTTTGGACATTTATGCAATGTGTTGATATAGACTCCTTGTGTTGAAGTCTGAACAAAAGTTTAAATGTAATTGAAGCATTACATTCTTAATTAAGCATAATTGGGGAAACTTTCAGGGGTCAGTATAAGCCCCAGCCCAGACTACTCGCAGCAAATAATAGCCGGTACGTACAGTGTAGGTTGTTGAAACGCAGAATTCAGTGACGTCAACGTTACCTGGACTATCAATACGTCATGCAGACGCGTAAGCGTATGTAAACACTACAACCATAGCATAGGTTCATGAA
>JAIPMN010013070.1:1766-13121 GCA_020650975.1 Apostichopus californicus | reverse complement strand
TTGTTTAGATATAGGCGTGACTTGTTGACAGACTTGTTTGTCAGTTCTTGTAAAGTCAGTTCTTGTAAATTAGTAGAAGTTGGCCTAGCAAATACTTTTTCAGTCAATGTTATTCTTCATTGAATGGGGCGTTTGATTCATGATGCGCAGACCTTGCGTACATATTAATATAAGACACGGTATGTTTTTCTAATGCTGTTGCTATTTTATTTTGTTTTTACAAAGGTTGGTGGAACAGCAACATTAATTGTTTAAATTTATGAAATGTGTTGTCATCATTCAGAATGAAGAACCTTGTGGGTTTGGTGAGAAGATAGTTTGCTCTATATATACCGAAGCATCTGGTACATGTCACACTCACAGTGTAGCACAGTGAGGAAATAATTCTGATTCTTTGTTTCGTAGTATGCAGGATGTGCACATATTCTAAGTTACACTACTTGACATTTTTGTTGAACCACAGAGCCAACTAAAAATGTTGTTTACTCACCATATTTTATGACAAATTCCTCAACCACAACATGGCAACATTTCAAACCTAAGTTTTTGGGATCAAAGTTGAAGCTTGAATAATTTTTTGGTTTTCTCTTTAGATTTGTGCTCTTAAACACTCTTGGCATGCACTCTACTTTTCTATTTACAAATTCTTGTAAATAGTTTGCTTTCATTGGGTAAGCCTGTTGGATTTCTGTGAAAGTATCAGATTTATCACCCCAAATGATAAATGTGATAAAAATGTGATCAAAAGTGTGGTTTGCTTTTCATTTGGGAACCAGTGCTTCAGTAGCAAGTGTTTGTATGTATGTATGTGTGTTATAATGTAACTTCTGGTCGATGGATGGCATTGACTGATGGAAAGCGTTGACAGTGTATGTTAACTACAGATGTTTACATAGACCTTTGTTGGGGACATAGGCAATGCTCAGAAAGTTACTTGTCTGTAAAACTTTTTTATCCAAGCCTCAAGGCAAGTTCTTTGTACAATACTGTATGATGTTAATGTCTGCTTTTAGCAAAAATTGCAACTAGTTCTTAGTCGTTGTTTCCCTTGTTGTTGAGTTGTGTGTTATATGTTTCCTCCAAGTGCTAAGTAGTAAGTAGGGTGTGTTTCCTTTGTTCACATTTCCATTGCATTGTAGAAAAAGGAGATTATGCTGCATTGTAAGTGTACAAAAGTTGCCCAACAATGAAATTCTAAATGTCAGGGAACTTTATTCATTTCTGGAGGGAGAATACAAATTTAGTAAGTTTATTACATATTTTGAGAAGTTGAATGTCTCCAAATGCTGCAAGTTTAGTTTTGATTGTAGAAAACAAACTTCATCAACATCTACTTCTCAAGCTAAGAGAGGAATATTCTGTGTTTAATCAAATCATCTGTATTGCCCCGAATATGCTAGATAAAACAAACAATGGTCAGCTATACTTAAACCTCGATCAAGGCATCATATCTCAGTTGGTCATTCAATTGTCTATTTTAAATGTTTAAGTCTTCTCAGTGACAAATATTTTGGAGAGACGGAACTTGTAGGAAAAGTGTTTTGGAATATGTTTTATGAATTTTGTGGTGTATATGACTTCTGCATTTTATTTTCTGACATTGGTGTGTTGTACACGTGTGTAGGTTTGAGGGATTTCATACTCATTTTCAATACACCTTGATTACATGTTGGTCGCCTTATTAAAATACAGTAAAAATCTAGGTTTTCAGTTTTGAAATCACAGCAGGTGTGAATTTTACTTTTATCCTCCATTCAGCAATTAACACGGTATTCATTTACCAAGAGCTTTTCACAATTATATTTTTACCATTGGTTTTACTGGTTTATTGGAATGTAATGTACATGTGTATCTATGGTACTTCAACTGTACAGTGAATATAGAATTGAAATTATGTGTAAAGTTCCTCAATGGATGATGGGAGCCTATCATGTTGCTTTTGAAGTTGTCTTTATTTGCATACAATAGCAATATTTTTTATCTCTTTTGGTGTTCTTGTAATGGCTAATTAAGGGAAAAATTATGCAGAAATTTAATACCACTTGACTAAAACTAATACTAGTTTATACTAGTTAACAAAATAGAAATGATGTATTAAAGTGCATTAAAAATGGAGGAAGATTTTCTGTACAAATTATACCACTTGGGGGACCAACAACATCCTTCGGTGGTAGATGATTTAGTTTTATATCTTGAAATGAAATGAGTTCAGTTTTGGTTTGATTTAACTTGCTGTCACTATATATCGACTATGCTGACATTGGTGTAAAAAGGCCATCCCTAAAGCAGATCAAGCAATTTCAACTTGAAATGAATTGGTTAAAAAAAGATCTCAAGTATTCTATTTGGTTGATATTGCTGGTTCAGGATTTGAAATACAAAATAGTCAAGTGAAGTAGACTCAAGATAAGTATCATTTTGGTCATGTTTAAAATGAAATTAACAATGTGACCTTTAGGGCCCACAGAATGTGGTCAGCTGGAATATGAGAGTCAGAGGGAAGTACTTATTTATTTTATTGCATGATGTGGAGTTTGTTTTAGTCTAATGTGTATCTGTAAATGCCTTATCTGGTAAAAGAAAGAGAAATCCCACCAACAACTGTAGCCTTTAATGTGTACTATGATGCACAGTACTGTATGTATGTGTAGTACTACTGTAGGCTGTGTATGTTGTACAGTACTATATGTGCCTTGAATGTTGCTATCTATTCAAACAATGTTTCACCTTCATTAACCTGGTTGTTGCCTTTCATCAGTCGCTCCTTCCACTCTGCTATTCTGTGAATAATTTTATCAAAGTATTGCAGACAGGGGGGTGGGATGGGGTGGTGAAATTGGATACATTTCTAGCTGTGCATTCTTGACTTGACTGTTTGATTTACAAATTCATCTGTGATGTTTGTTTTAACTACGACAGAAGAAATCTTTCATTAAAAGAAACACTTGTAAATTTCAAGCACTGATAGTGTAGTCAGCTACAAGTAGTCCCACCACAATATTCAATTCACCGCATCAATTGATTAACACTTAAATAGATATTACAGAATATGGTGGAATGTTTGAGGGTTTTTTTGGTTTTGTTTAATTGTATGCAGAGTCACTTGACCTTTTTAAGTGTAGATTCTCCATTTGCAATTGCAGTATCAGGTTTTCTTGTTTTATAGATAGGAAGTTAAAAAAATAACTCAGATTTACCTCACAGACTACATTCACTCTGGCATTTTTTTAAGGAAATTCTTAAAAAAAGTACAAAAATTACTGTGATGGTGTATTAAGTATGGGATGTATTCACATTGTTTATTCATTTGTTTTCTTTATTTGTGTCAGTATGGCATTTCCTTTAACTTTGTACAAAATTATTTCTACTTCATCCATTCAGCTGGCTATCTACAGTGAAAAACAACAACACTTTTTGCCATATAAACTGGATACATTTGTAAAATTGATGATATATTTTTAGTTTTCAAAATAGACCTTTGGTATTCATCACTACATTTTCTTTGATATTCATCCTATGGATTTACAGTTCTTAACAGTTAAGTATTCCAAAACTTATTCCGAAGCTTATTTCTAAAACTGCACTTGATGGAACATTTCATTATCTGGTGATACAGTATTTTCTTGACCAACCTGATTGACAAAAAAATAGTCAAAAGCTCAAAATTGTTGTAGTGTTAAGTATTCAGAAATTGCATTTGAATAATGCCTTTTTCAATCTTTTTTTTTTAATATTTGGTGATAGAGAGTTAAAATGACTGTTTTTGTAGTTACTGTTTTATGTCATTGTATATTCTAGATTGTTTGTAAAGCGCACAGATGCATTACGCGTAGTGCGCTATATAAGATTTTATTTACATTACATTACATAAGGCCAACTTTATCAAGAGTCCATTTTAATGTTTAAAAAAAAAACTTTTTCTATTTGGCTTTATGGGCAAATGTTACATCAAAATATGTTGCTGCCAGTTTTAAATTCAAGGTTAGTGCAGTCATTTTTAAATGGTTTTCATGGTTAGTTCAGTCTCTTTTAAATAAATAATGTATTCACATTTGTACAGTATATCTAAAAACTATCATACATACATTGTTACCTTTTTATCAAGAATTCAAGATTTCCTTTACTGTTAAACATTATGCGGATTTACTATATTTTGATATAGTTTTGTAAATAAATAATTTTCACCAATATATAAATGTTCATTTTTTTGTGTGTATGGTGATTACCCTCAAGAGCACGATGACTGAGTTTCTTTAAAGGCAGAACGTCTGGGTATAGTTGAGAGGTCTTAGTCTGAATAGTGTTATAAAAAACATTGGGGTGAGGTTGGGTCAGAGGGATGGTTGTCAGAAAGATCTTGTGGTTCATCCAGATTGTTTGGAAAGTCTTGAGTTGTTGGGAACATATTTACAAGTCTTGCCAGGCTGAAGATGCAGCCAGGCTAGATTCAAGCTTTCCTAGTTTTTCAAGACAGTCATAGATATTTCGTGGGTAAAATTGTCAACACTCTCACACCTCCTCCCCACTCCCACCACCCCAGATTTTCAAAGCTTGTTGAAGCCAAAGACCAGTGGCCATAATGTGACTTTAGGAGCAAATAGCAATATTTGTGACCGTTACATGACAATTGTCAGAACCTCAAAATGTCACCAAGACATTTTCATAAGAGAGATGGGATGGGCAAGGGCGCGTAGGGTAACCAGAGGACGGGCTGGACCAGGGTATGAAATGACAACTAATGGCTAGTGGAATGCAAATAGAGCACTTAAATACTGGTATTGCCCAACTGACATATCTGGTTCTATGAAACCATTGAACTTCATACGTAACTGGAAAATAGATATTTACCCACCCCCTTTATCGAGCAAATACACTCCAAGTACTTAGGTTTGTGCCAAGGTTACTAAGTTCTTCCACTGAGTGCACCACTTAAACTTCTCATGCTGGTCACTAACTTTAGTACTATTTGTTATACTAATAAATCGCGGACACAACCCACCCAAAGTAAATGCCAAACATTCCTGATTTTACTGATTAAAGTTGGTGAATATCTAGTGTCTACACGCTGAGTATTAATAAAGAAAATGCCAGTATGGATGGATATTACAATTTATGCTGCAAAGGATATCCCATAAAATAGTATGCTAGTAATATGATTAGCTATAATAAAGTGTCATTTATTTATAATTAATATTCTGAATTAATCTGATTAATTATTTCTTTCATTTCCATATAGCCTTGAACAGCCGAAATGAACCAGGATACATGACGTTAGTTTGCGATATTTAAATCGTAGGCCTACCTATATCAAATGTGATTCATTCTTGTTTGTCTATGTAAACCACATGGCATTATACAATTCCCCTACACAACAGTCATTCCCATTAGTAGTATTATTCTGTTTTACCTCCATGGTCTTACGAATAGCCATGCCCAGTGACTCACACTGGGTGTTAGTGTGTGCCTACAGTAATACATTAGTAATTACGGAGTTCAACTAACGCCTTCTTTGTGAGTCACGGATATAGGCCTCACGGAAGACTGACAGTGCATAGTTTTTTCTGTCAAAGGTAGTTTGAAACCGCGGGCAAATGAAATTTAATACACGTTTTTGACGGGTCTCCAAATCGCTCTGATGAATGCATTGTTTTCTATTAAATTCTCTTTGTCTAGGCATAACAGTCTGCTTTGTCAGCGTTTTGACAGCCAATGAATAACAGACAGATAGACACACGCTTGACGCTCTTTGTGATGCAGTGCACAATCTAGTAATTTTCATGTGCAGATCTAGTGGGTGTCGGGAAGGGGGGGGGTGAAGGGTGGAGGTGCACCTCCTATTCAATCTCACACATTAAATCAGATATAGTGAGCTTGCGTTTAGACCTAAATGTAAGTTTAACTATATGCCACAGTACGCACCATATTTAAAGTTACATGGGGGAGGGTGGGGAGGGGGGGGGGGACTGCGTGGCATCACCCTACAAACATCCCTTGTCCACATCCAATCCTTTTTAAAATCCTGGATACTTGAAACTGACCAAACGAGATGTAGGTCTAGAAACATAATCTTTGATTCAGAGTATCGCGGTTTGTTAAGCAATGAATTCACATAGCCTATAACATACGCGTGGGCTATAACTGTTGGTATACAGGGAAGATACATGACTTCCTTATTCTATATCAGTAGCCTACTACGGTTGGGTGATTACAACACACTGCGACAACAATGTAGCAATTGATACTATACGGTTAAGTGTGTAGTTTCATGCTTTCGTCAACCACCACATTGTTACGATCGTTCAAATATTTCCAAATGGTGAATCATCCCATAAAATAGGCAACCATCGCCAGCACAACATATGGCCGTAACTTGCAGTAGAGCCCGTATACTAGGTTTATCAACAAGATTAATTCCAAAAAATTGACAAGTATTGGGTAAAGTCCAAAAACAAATGAGTTTACGGTTGAATGTTGCGACGCACATATTGATGTATTGGTATATACTTATTGACGTCTTCTAAACCTGTTTTCCTGGTACACTGACAACGTGAGTAATTGCATGGACCAAGGAAAGTTATAAGTTCTCGGAATGTAGGGTCCGCCGCGGCATTATTTATTAAAGGCATTTTAAAATGCAATCTATTGTCATCAATTACTAGGCTGTTATCTTACTATGTGGCAAATTTAATCCTACATGGAACCGGTACTGTTTCACTATTTTTACCGTACGTTTCATTTGAACATTACATAAACCCAAACCATATCCGCACGTTCGTGGAAGCCTAGTCTCTTATCACGTCTGCGACAAGGACTCCGGTGAACCCCTGTCAAATACTGCAACCCGTTCACCCTTCAAGTTGATTATAGTACGTCTTAACTTCATGAACCAAGGGAATATGTTGTTCCATTCTACACCTGCTCAGTTATGTACATATACTTCATTCAACTCTACCAACAATGAAAGATAATCCCTATTTTTCCCTGAAGGTACATAGTTTAAGCAACTTCAAGATCAAGGCACCTTTGTAAACAAACGACGCTTTAATAGAGTTATAAACCACTGATATGCCCACCCTCTCGCCCCGGGTGACCTATGCGGGCTAAATACCGCCAAGCGCACTGAACTATAGGTATGACCCATTGACCTAACACCGCAGCTGTCTGTTATGCGAATACCTGACGAACGAATCAGCCGGATTATCAAAGTATTGTAATGAAATTTATTATCTATTCTACCGTGGTTTATCGCCCACAAAATTGAAAAGGGCTCTTTCATTCCGCTATGAGGTATTTGAGTGTGAAACTTGGTGAATCGGAAGTTGGTTAGATGACGTCATCGTTCAACCCCATCCCAACACACAAAGTAAATACCACCTTTGCTATTCTTGAAAAGTTTACTCCAGACATAGTACTTCAGTTTCTGAGCGAAAGATGTATAATAAATCAACTTAACACACAAAACATCAATCTACAAACGTAGGCCACAAAGTTTACTGCCTAATGTATCGTAAAAACTTACGTGTGTCTCTACTCAAGTATACCAAAATATGCGAAACGTACCACTGGGATGGCAAGTAAGGAAGCTTCGATACGCCATTGTGTTCTACTGCGACGATTCTGCACTGTTACACTAGATCTGAATTGAGAGAGTATATAGCAGCTCAGTGGTTGTATACAATATTTGTCAGAGTCTACGCATATGGTAGACATGCTGGAATTCTCATTATGTTCCCAAATATATCATATTGGCTCCTTAATTTCAATACTCTTTTCCTCATATTAATGATATCCCCTCAACCCCACCCACAATTGTGTTATGATATTGCTACAATGCTTATAATACCATCGATATATACTCTGAAATTATTGGGTACACTGTTATATTTATGTCATGTGATTCCAGGAAATTCACATTGAGTTGTTGTGTGAGAATTCACTCTCTGAGAGTGTCTTGCATAATCAGGAAAGAAAATTACTTTTATACCAATTGGTATAAAAGTAATTTTCTTGCTTAACTTCATGTAAAGTGCTTTCACTGTAAAAGAGCTAAAATCGCCACAGGAGTCCCTCTGAAGAATAGATAGAAATCACTCCTCGAAATTAAGTGACCATCTTGACACTCTCAAATGAGTGAAATGTGCCAGTGACTGACTTCAAGTATAGTGATTTCAATCTACAAAAGCTTAACGACTTGATACCGAGTTTACTTTGAGGTATACAAGATAGAAATCACTCCTCTAGCAAAAAGGGAGATCATCTTCGACACTCTCAATGGAAGTGGATTCTCACTCTATATTGGAGTTAATATTACCAAATGATGTGGGAGGGGAAGCATAGGTGTAGGAGCCCAATTTGATTGGAGGGCTGTAACGACTGCAGAACCCCCAGCCCCCGCCTCCTACGCCTATGAGGGGAGGGGGTAGTATAGATAACAGTATATGATATCCTAAGTGTTTTCCTTCAATTACCAGCCGGCTTGAAGTTAAGAAGACCTGTATTGGCGTGATAGCCTGTATAGAACTGAAGCATAGTCTTTGCAGCAGCAAAGAATTTGTAAATGACGATATAGTATAAATGGTATCTTAACTGAAGTACATGTCTAGGCAGACGACTTATCCTGTTATTTCATCATACCCGCCATTTTATTGAATTCCTACTCGATAATATGCATGACTACGGTGTATACCAGTAAAGAATATAATTTTAGGCTTAAGTTTACGCTCGAATACACCTTTGATTGTAAACGATAATTATATACTTAAATAGTTTGTGTTTTTAATAATAACGTATGGTAAATTCAAAACAGCTGTATTAAGCCATATAGGAAGAACATATGGCCAACTCCAAGCTTACAGTAAAATGGTGGCAATGGGGAGGGAAGGAGGGGGTTGGGGGAAGAAGGGGTGGGGAGAGCGAGGTTGACTGCCAGGACCGTAACATTTGAATGCGTTACCTCATATTTGGCATACGAGGAAGTATATGCGATATTTTCATAAGATACACAGATGATGTTACACACATGAGGCATAGTAACGAAGCTTCTGAACATATAGCGCTGATACGGCCTTCGGGACTTGCATGTGAATAATGTTTGAACAGTTCGTAAATTTACCTAAAATCGCATAGCATAATGATTTAATAAGCAAAATCGACGTTTTCATGTGCATATTTGAAAACTGCCATGCGCCAGAACTACAGAAACAAAATATATTTGACAGTGAAGGTTGTGGAAATAATCTATCGGGAGGGGACTCGAGGGAGGGGGGGGGGGCGTCATACATCCTTCCAATAAATTGGGAAAGGTTGTGAGTCAGGAGGGGGAGGGGAGAAGTATAGCTACCGTATCTGGCTAAAAGCCGATGCGCCGTTAGGTTGTGCCTGGAACGAATCCGCTGCTAGTTTTTCATGCCTATACAGAGCCGCATGTTGGATCAGTGATAAGTGACAGAAACCATGACTGTAGGCCTACTAGTAGAGCAGTGCAAAATCTGACAAACCATTTTGTCTCAAGTTTCTAGACAACAGTGCCCTATTCGACGAGGGTTTTCAAGGAGGAATGAGTTATTTGACTAGCGTAAAACTCGCGCTATAGTATAGTGGCGCGAACAACTAAATTCCGGGGATGGGAGGAAAGGGGGGGGGGGGCGTTTCGAATATATTCGTGGATATATTTTCGGTC
Organism: Apostichopus californicus; assembly: GCA_020650975.1. Taxonomy (NCBI): domain Eukaryota; kingdom Metazoa; phylum Echinodermata; class Holothuroidea; order Aspidochirotida; family Stichopodidae; genus Apostichopus; species Apostichopus californicus. Next base: position 3,442 of record JAIPMN010013070.1, on the reverse strand, counting down.
GTGGTATATCCTTTGTTAATTAATCCATGTACGTTTGTAATTCTTTCCGACATACTGCCGATTTGAAGCTGATATTAGTTCTGGAAACTGCGAAAACCGTAAAGCTTCAGGGATCGATTGGCCACCGTAGTCCTCACCATGGCCCGCCCTATTGCGGCCCTAGACATCACGGCGAAATAGCTTCGCGCTGGCTCCTGTGGCATCAGCCTACATTTCCCACATTCTGTGCCCCCGCCCACCGCCAATGTTGCTCTAATTTTGCTGACTGTTTGCTCAATTTCTGGCGAGTAAAACTTCTTGATTAGCAATAGTATATGGCCTTTTGTAGCCAGCAAACCAGCAATGCATGGTGCTAATTTCGTTCCACACAAACAGTCCATGCATGCAGCGTATATACGGCTCTGCACGCAGACAGAGCCGTATATAAACACAGAGCCGTATAACACAGATAATACAGAGCGCTATATTGCAAACAGATGGCGCTGTGTAATTATAATGATCGAGGCCGTATATAGACATACGGCTCTGTAATTCATTTATTTGTTTTATATCCAATTGTGTACATACTCTGATAATGATCTGATCATTTAGTGTCAGGAACCGTCACGTCTTGTCACTCGTAGAAATTTTTGATTTGCGTTTCGGATGAACATCCGTAACGTTCCGCTTTTACAGTAAAATTAAATTTTAATTGCATTCTCGCAAACTCGCCTCCGAACGAATCATCTCTTTAGTCCAAATTACCGGTGTAGTGCCAACACTGAAATTTGGGGAGGAGGTGGGTGAAGCTGGTGTGGTGCTAGAGAGTGGAAAGGGGGTAACTGAGCCAGGATTAAAGATTAGTGAAAGAAGATTATCGTGATAGCATTCGAGACATATCTCAAAATAAACAACACACATAGGAATACAACGTACTCACAACAAAAATAGAAACATTATGCACCATTCCAACTTTCTTTTGGTTAATTCCTGATTTCATTTTGCTTTTAACCTAGTATGTGCATTTTGCCTCTATTTAAAGTTGTAGAGACTTTTACGGTGATAATTGTCTACAGACATGCAATCAAATTTAATGTTTAATGGTTCCATTAAGTTAAATGATATTAAACATGAACACTAACTAACTTCACAATAATGAAACAATCAATTAATATAAATGAAAACATTGTTGTAAGAAACCATTTTGGTTATATTTTAAGAATTCTCAAGCTTCATATTATTCAAATGGGGCTCGCGAGCCTTTTTTCGCCGAAAAATTCGGATGAAAAAAGCAATTACCGATATTTATGGAAATTAAAGACGCAAAAGTAGGAACATAAATGACATCAAAAATGCAACATATCGAACAGCAATTTGCAAGTACAACCCCCCTTAATCCTATCATAATATCTCAAAGGGGAAGGGATACCTTGTACCCGTTGACCCCTTTCCCCATGCCACACCATCCGCAACTGGATGGTCACAAAGATGATGAAGATGAAAATTATGGTCACCAAGCAAACATGTTTGAAAACCAGGTCTCAAGGTAATACTGAAATATTCATGAAAATACGCAATTTCAAATATATTCTTCTGTAGATGATACTTGACATTTCAAGTTTTATGTTATGATTTTTGCAAGATAGCACAAACTTGCCTTGCAAACGGTGATGTGTGTGTGGGGGGGGGGGGGGGGG
>JAIPMN010013062.1:11610-35885 GCA_020650975.1 Apostichopus californicus | reverse complement strand
TTCCTATTATCACATCAAGTCCATCAACACCCTCAATCCCCCCCCCCCCCTCCTATCACCTGCTTAAATAATAAACTCATGTCTCCTAAGCCCACTGATTTCCTTAATCTTCTTGTCGCATCGCCTGTCCCTTTTACTTAATCATTCCCCCTTTTCTCTGCCTAAGTTGGTTCTGTTCATTGTTGAATGGTACTTGTTTTTTAAGTGATCTACAAAGCGAAACCAAATACGCCACGGTCTAAACGACACTACGAGCTCCAATAGATGAACAAAGAACCAAACCGTAGAAAGACACATCTTCCCACACACCCTCCTCCCGTGATGTTCACACATCCAGTACTACCAAATTCACCTACGGGCGGCCCTCCTGCCCGCTCACAAAATGCCTCTGTCCTAACCACCATAAATATAGGTCTTGACAATACTGTGTGAAAAACCGCCTTTTCACCACTGCATGAACCACGGATGGGGATTTACCAAGAAAAACAACATCGCACCTATTGCGCCATACATGTTTCTTGAGCACAACTGAAATTAACGATACTGTATGAACAAAAACCCATTGTTGAATGGTCCCGTTGACCTCTTTGTCCATATAACTCTCTGAAATGTTATCCTTGGTGTATTTCTTGTCTCAGCCTCTGAAGAAATTTATTGTGAGATCGAAACGTCAGATTGTTCTGTGATGTCTTATTTATTATCAAATGTTATATAGTTTTTATTAGTTCTTTATTGGATTGTCAAAAATAATTGCCCAAACATAAACATAACATAAACTGGGACGTAATTGGCAGATGTACGGTTTGGTTGACACACCAGGCGTTCCATGCTAAAGAAAAACCCATTAGGGAATCGGGAAACCACTGTTGTCATAAGGATATCGGTAACAGTGCTTCCTGTTGTGATTTTCCTTTGTCTTTGAAATATCTCTTGAAGAAAAATCGCACTTTAGACCTAGGCAAAACAAAATCAGCCAATAAGAATTGTTACTAGCACCAGGATCCCTGTAGGTTTAACAACATTAACGTATCCTCCCCCTATGATGTATCTTTTCGGTTCAGAAAATTTTGAAAAATGCAGTGAATAGATTGAACTGATTATTAAATGGAGTCTTCTTTTCTTTTCAATGTAAATCTATATTGGGTTCTGTAATATCTCGTACCTTAATTATGCTTAGGTCATCTGTTCACCCTTTTAAGCCTTACACAACCTAATTCACACATATTCGCAACATAAATCATACATACAGTGTGTGTTTTGATGGCGCGGTGAAGGTTGCACAATACCATGATAATACTGTAGCTCATAAAGGCATTGAACATTTTCTTACTGACAAAAACATTTCTTTGAAAACGATAAAATCGTGGATGTGGCGTTTTGTTTCAACACATTTCAACACATCTAAGATAATATCTTAAAACGACTGACATCGTGTGGTACTGATCATGTTGAGATAAACGGTACAAATTATGTAAATAAATGGTAACGTGCACGTTCTCTGATGTTATATCAATTCAAATGTTAAAAATTAATAATTTGTTTGCTTAATGCACATACTGTTATCATCCAATCTCTGTATAAGAGGTTCATAGTGTCACAAACATCCCCATTGAACTTACACTATCGTTTAGAGACGTGAAATAGAGTGTGATTAATTTAACGCGCAAGTCCACTACTTCTATTCGTATTCTAACCATGGTTAACGGACGTGTTTGATAACTAAACGAGGAATTACACACTGGAACCATTTAAAACATGTACAGTCACTTTGTTTAGTTCAATAACGCAAAAACTGTAGAATGATATAGCATAAAACCAAAATTTATTCTTTCATTTCACAACTTATCCAATATGGACGAAGAAGACCACAACCAGAATCGTGGTAAGTCACATTAAAATGAAATCCTTTTTGAGGTACTCGACCGAGGGCCTCAATAGAGGTAGCCCGATGGTAGGTTTTTTCGTTTGTTCTATTAAGGCTGGAAATTAAGGGTGATTAACAAATCGTGTTTTTATGTGTGTGTGTATTGTTTTCTAACCTAGTAAATAAATACTGCAGATTATGTGATGGGTAAAGTTTTTTGATAATGTGATAATGTGATAATGTGAGAATGTAAGAATGTGAGAATATAAGAATACATATACAAGAATACATATACGAATACATATAAGAATATATATATAAGTAAACATATGTAAGAATGTACATGTGTTTCATCTCTAAGAACCTAACATATCCTCCATCATTTCTTCCCAGATGTATCCGTTTTAACCTTGTTATTAATCCCAGCCTTTACTGTTGCAGCGATTAATCTAGCTTTCTACAACCGGATAAAAAGTCACCTGGTAAGATTGCTTGAAAGTTTATTTATTTATTTATCATTGTTGATGTCTTGAATAGGCTAAACATTGATAACAGCGATGGCGCACTAATACGGTTGATCACATATTAGACGTAAAGTGAATAACATATTCCAGTGTGAATTCGCATACATTCTAGCATTAATTCGAATATAATCCGGTATTAAATTTGAATATATGTCGGCAGTAAATTGAAAATATATGTGAACATCTCCCCATATAATGGAAGTAATGTTCAAATTGAATGATGACATACACACGTGACTTATGCATGGCTAGGAATATAGTTGTATATTAAAAGGAACTGATGTCGATACGTATTCGAATTAATATCGTCATAGATTCCCCATTGATATCCTCTGTTCCAAACCATAATCCCTACAACGTTGTACAACGATGCTTGAAATATATTTAATCTGCCAGTTTTAACGGTGTATCGTTTGATTATGAACATCATGTAACCAACAATGTGTCAAATTGTAAACAGTTTTACATGATGAATCTGAGATACTGTTAGCTTACCCGCCTCTATTGAACCCGACTGAGCAGTAATTGCGAACATAAGATACTTTCCTTTTGGTAAGATGAGGGGTGACTTTGCTGACGCATGTTAAGCCATGTAATTGAGTAGCAAGGCCAATATTATTTACTTACCTAAATTGTGGTCGTCTTTTCTGAAAGGGTTTCCCCACGCATCATCCGTACATATGAAACTTGTTAAATTCAACATTAAAAAAAATTTCAGTTATATTAAATACTTCGATCAGCGTCAAACAACTTTGTCTTTCGATTAATTTTAGGTTCCAGACCCCGGTCAACCAAACGTTGGAAACAAGAAGACTCGTTTTACAATATTTTTTGCAGTTAACATATTTGCATACTTAGTAGCCACACAAATATGTAAGTATTTAACATGTCTCTCTTTGTAACAAAGTCAATGAACATACGCCTACAGTGCTTTGATTATTCCTTATATTGCACAAAATGATATTTAAGGATTGGATGAGGGTATAGATAAATATTTATAGAATTAAAATATTCGGCGTATTGGTCCATTTGATAAATAAATAACCAGTTTAATGGAGTGAGATCAACCAGTAATGTATGATGTATTCCATTCTCCCAGTGATTACTTGAGCAGTAAGAATAATGAAATGTTTCTTTCTTCGTCTTATCAGTGTGTTGCTGTGGTTGCTGTTGTAATCAAATGCAATTATAATCCGGTGCCCCGTTGAAGAGATCCAAAATGAAAGCTATAATAAACGTATTTATTGAAACTACTCATCTAATAGGCCACTTTTGATAATCTTATTGGTAATTCATTCAGGAAAATGGTAATTAATATGTGTCAGTACTCGTGAGGTTTTCATGTTTAAATATTAAATATATGGCTTGTCAGAACCTGCCCTTTAATTAATGTCAACTCGGTTATGACCTCAGCTCCTTTGTAATGTTAATCCATGATTTGTATTAGATTTGCAAATATTTTCAACACAGTATTCTTTTACTCTTGCGTAGTCAATGTTACACCCAAAGATAATCTTAACACGACAAGTACTTGCACATTATTAAACGATATGAAAGAAAAGTTAGTATGTATTGTCAACGTTGTAATGAGTTGAGCTACAAACCTCGACTAGTCATTTTCAAAGCAAATAAACATGTAAAAAGTATCTGCTACTGCAGTGTGTGCCTCACTCACAAATCAGTTCACTCCTTATTTGATATAAATGGGGTAGCTCTCAGCTTTATTAATTCTAATATTACATTGACAATTATGAAACAATTGATCGTGACAAGATGCATTGTGTTCGTGCCTTCCCTAACCTTCCATTTTCCCCTATTCAATAATCATGACCTCACATAACATGGGTTTTACGTACATATATGGTCATAAATATCACACACCCCGAAGTAAATATGTTTATTTTTTCTTCTCAGCTTTTGGCGGATTATATTTACCCATCTTTCTATGCGTGACAATCTCGGCTGCCGGTGGCTACTTAATTGCCAAATACATGTTGCCCGAGCATGGTAAGTTGAAAGCTTCCTACAAATTCACAGTAAAATATATAACTCGAGGTATGTCAAGCCATTCTGGTAGCCTAGCTGGCTATGTTGTGTCTGTTCTTAATAAACCATCCAGCATGGCTTATAGTTCTTTCAACAAAATATGATCTTTGTGGAGGAAGAATTTTTTTAGCGTATGCTTAATAACATAACATGTATTCAGTTGCTCGAGACAGCTTCTCAGGATGTACCAAATCTTTATTCTCAGAAACAATACTACCAGAAGTACCCTTAGAAGAGGACAAGGATTTTACACACCTGTTAGGACTCCTTGGCTTGGATGAAGCATCAAAGTTAACCCTTCAAGATCAACGAATGGTCAAGGTTGACTATAATACCAATGATCGCCGAGACATTATACAAACATTTCTTAATCGGCTTTCGTTTGGTCAAGAAACTGCAGTTCAAGATCTTTCTGACCATTTGAAAAGACTAGAAGAAGCCAAAGAAAAAAGCAATGGAGATGACGGAATCAGAGATATTTTGTTTGCCATTTTGACATGCTGTGATATTCACCTTCTCCAAGAGGTATTACGCAACCTATCTTTAATTGGAAAAGCTGTGCCAATCATACTTCCGAGGTTACATCGAAACCCCGTTTTACTACATTATGGTCTACGTAGGTCTTATGTATGCACCAGCACAGAAGATGTAACAGGTATCATTAATCAGCCATTTGTCATTATAACATGTTTTCGGTTTGGAAAGGTAAGTGTCTCTAAGACAGAGGTTCTTAACGAGATGCTTTCAGCAATGAGCAACTCTGATATTCTTTGTAAAACATACCTATCAGAAGATAAAGACAATGCTTTTTCCAAAGGGATCGTTGAATGTGCTTGGTACTTACCAACACAAGGGGAAAACGATATCAAAGTACCCTTGGCTATTCTAAATTTGCAAGGTGATTCTCTCAATCACAGAGAACAAGCTAATTTTTGTTGCAAAGTGTCAAGCACTGTTATTCTGTTTGTGGAAACCACCATAAATGATGAAGTTCAGAAAAGAGTCAAAGAAATAAGTGAGTCCTCAAACGTAATTCTGGTCTCAAATCACACTGACTGTATAGTTCCTTTCCAAAAAACTCAAAATGTTACCTTTGTTGAACATACTGCCGACCTAAGACCGCAGCTGGGTCACATTTTATTAAATCATATAACAAAAACTGTACTTACAGATAGGCAGATTTCATTCGCAATGTTTCCGCAGATTTGTGAAATGTTAGACATCGATGTTGATGACGAATTTCCAAACTGTAAGAGTACCAAAGTCATTTCTCACAACATCGTTGATGCTGTAGAAGCAGAAGGGAAAGCACGACAGGATATGTTTCCACTTCAAGAGCTTTGGAAGGATTGGATTGAGGTAGACCGGGAAGAGATTGGAGTCGATGGAATTGAACATAAAATCTCTAACAAATTACACAGAAAACGCGAAATTAGAAATCTGCAGAAAGACTCGAGTTTGGGAGAGCCGATGAAAATCTTCTTGAATTGCTTAGACAGTGGTATTGAAAATAGTCACTTGCTATACAGGTATCTTGAAACATTTTCTGTCCTTAGGCTAGGGAAGGTGTTACAGAATGAACAGGATACAAATATTAAGTTTGATGTAAATGATTTAGTACACGAGGTTGGACAAATGGTGGAATGTGATCATCCAAGGATCGCACGTAGCGAAAGTTCTGCAACAGATAATGAAACATATCCCGAAAAATTTGCCTATTTGTTTGAAAGAGGCATTTCATTGCCACTTTGTCACAGTAATGCGAATGCAATTGGGATCAAATGGTTACATGAAGTATTTGACAGTCTGCAATGCAGATCCATGTCTGATGCTAAGGTTTGTGTTGCTTCAATAATTGGCTGCAACGAAACCAAAAAGACTTCCTTAATTAATCAATTGTTTGGAGTAAATTTCTCCTTTTGTACAAAAGGAGATGGCCTTCTTGTGCAACTACTGCCGGTTATAAATGCTAAAAATGCAAACATCCCATATGACTTTCTACTGATACTAAACACAGAAAGTTTTCATACCGAGGAAATTTCATCTCCAGATTATATTGAGAGAAACAACTTTATTTGTTCCTTAGCTACTTGTCTCGCTGATGTAGTTCTCATTAACGTGACGGACGAAATGTGCACAGAGGATAAGAAAACGTTTATGAAAACTATTTCAAAAGGCCTTCTTAGAATGAAGGAAGTAAATAAGTCAGGAAAGTGTTTTCTGGTCAATCATGCGCAAAGAAATCCTAGCCACAGTGATGGAGAATATCATTCTGACAAAGTATTCAAGGAAACAGAAAAAATCTTAAGGGAAATTCTTCAAAGTGACGGTAATGAAATCTCAAATCAAGATATCAGCGATATTTTCTTATTCCAAAATGAGAGATGCGCGTTAACAGTAGGACCAAGTGAAACATGTTTATCGAGCAAAGACCAACACAAATATTCAGATGTTCTTGCTCTTCGGCAGTTTATTTTAAAACTCTTAGAATCATGCACTCGTCCTCAGATGTCATTTAATGGATTTTGTCAACGCCTTGCGGATGTTGATAAAGCGCTCAAAACTAGCAGCTTTGTAGAGAACTTTCAAGATACCAACATCGAAAAGCTCAAGGACGAATTTGTAGCATTGTATCGGGGCATGATCTTACAAATAAGGCAGGATCTTTCTGAAAAACTGGCATTAGCGTGTAATGACCTTAGGTACGGTTCGTCAAATGATATTGAGAACCTTAAAAGTAAACAACTGGATGTTCTCTCTCAAACTGCTAGCGATAAAATGAAAGCATTTCAGCAAAATGTCTCAGAAATGCTGCAATCTTCGAAATATAAATGCTTACAGGCGGAAGAGCAATACTTTGAGCAAGATATCGAGTCAAATAAAGTTTCTTTCTTGCAGAAAGCTGAGCAATGCTTGCAAGAGATAACAGAAGAGGTGAACCGATCTGAGTCTATTGTCAAGCAAGTTAAGAATGCGAGGGAACTTTTCACTGAAAAGCTTGAGGAAAACACAAAGGACAGTACAGATACTTTTGAGCAAACCAAACAAGAATTCCTTAACACGATGCAAAGAAGATATCCGTTGTACGAGTTATGTGATATCCAACAGAATACGGAAGAAAACATGCTTTACATATTAAAGCAATGCGGCAAAGAGGTCGAGTCATTATTAACAAACAAATCACTTTCTGACTGTGCCAATGCACACAAAACATCTTCAACATCAAATGATATCAGAACCATAAATGATAACTTCAATGTTGCAAATGAAGACATTTCTATGATATTTGACAAGGTTCATTCAAAAATAACAAACATATCTTCCAAACCTCATGAAATTGCTGCTACCTCTAAGGAACTTTGTGTCTCTTTGAAAGAATTTGAAGATGAATTTAGCGTTGTTGTTGACAGGATAACCATGTATTTATACTTTGGCTCCAATTTTCTCTCTGAAGTTCACGAAGCTCACTTAAGAAACGACATCAAAGCTCTTTCAGTTGATGACATTGAATCCACTGAGAGTAGAATCAATGAAAAAAGTTTATTCGATCATGTTGATTATGAAATAAAACTGGCAGAACCACTAGACTACCCTTCCCTAGAGAGCAAGGCTGTTCTATTTCTGTCAAATCTTGAGAAGGTGTGCTCCAACTCAGACATGATTGTCCTCAGAGAAGTGATGACTTCTTCAAATATCACAAAGTGTACACTGCTCCCCTTCAATGTTATCACCCTACAAAGGCTTGATAGGTATTTTATAAGTATGCTTCCCATTCTTTCTTCAGAAGATATAAACAGCATCAACAGCACTGTAATTGAAGCGAAAATGACAGTGATTGGCAGAGCGCTTTCGAAAGCTTTTTTTGACTTTAGTAGAACTTTACATGAAATGTTTAACTTGATTCATAGAGCTATTGTCGATGGGAGTGATAGTGAAAAGGCAAAAGCTGCTGCTCTCGTACACATATCTGCTTGGTCTTCACACGTGATATCTCTGAAGAAACTTGAGCAAATTAGAGTTCAGAACATTGTAAACACATTTTCACATGAAGAGTCAACTTTATGTCTGGCCATACAAAAGACAAGACACTTTGAAAACTGTGATGGTCTCGTGGGTGAAATTGTTGGGAAAGCATTGGTAAACTCGGTAGTAAAAGTTGCTGAAGAAAGCCTTGTCCGTCGAATAAGAGATTCTTTCTTTGTAAAGTCAGAGGTCTTTAACTTGAAACGAACATTTATTGGAACGGTCTTGAGAGACCTTTGCGTAAAAGGTGATTACTTAGGATTTGCTCAGTTCTTTAAGAACTACGATAGCTTTACCGAGAAATGGATTTTGGAGTTCATAGCAAACGAATGCAATAAATGTAATACTTCCATTATCGAAACTTTAAAAATTGACATCATTCGTTTCTTCATAACACATACAAACAAAGTAATTGAAGAAACTATGAGTCAGTTTCAATCAGAAGCTAACCAAAGTCTTAAAATGTGGTTAGAACATTTCCAAAAGAATATGAGGACTTATTGCAAAACATGTTGTAGTGTGAGTACATTAGACGATATGGCAGACTTAGCAACAGTACAAAACTTTGAAAACTTTGCAGAGTCCATGCGGATTGTACTAAAGCAATTAAAATCCCAACTTGAGGAGTCGATTATCCTTCCTAATAGAGGTAACATGGATGACACAAAGACATGGCTGATGTCACTGCCCGGACAGATACACATCGAACTTGCGCAGGTCATTAAAGGTTGTACTGAGCAGTGCCCATTTTGTGGCGCAGTCTGTGAAAATACCCTTGAGGGTCATGAATTTCATGGAACGGAGCTGCACTACCCGGGAGGGCTAAAGGGATGGCATGAAGTAGAATCTATGAGTCTGTTTATAGAAGTATGCACTTCTGCAGTTGCAAGTCAAATGAAGTATAGGTCCCCGAAGGCTTTCTTCAGACCCTACAGTGAATACAAGGAAGATTATCCGACTTGGAATATTCCCAGTAACGTTGATGAACCGAACGAATTCTGGAAATACATTTTTAATAGGTTAAACAGACAGTTTGCAAAGCACTATCATTGTGTTGAGGCCGATATTCCTAAGGATTGGTCTAAATTTACAAAAGAAGAAGCCATACGGTCTGTTGAAAGAGCGTATGATCTAATTCCGATAAGCCTCACTACAACAATGGACTGAGTAATGTAATGAATTCAAATAAAGATGAGAAACCTAGTCATTAGGGGTTCTAACATTCTCTTCAGATTTCTTTCCATGAATTTGTTTAGCTCAGAAGTTATTTAATTTCAGAGTATAGGTGAAGATTAAAGACAAGAAAATATCGCCATGTTAGTTTTTAATGAAAAGCTTGTTTTAATTATCTTAAATCTGCTTTCATGTTTAATCCAGTTTTTAGCCATTCCTTATACGTTTAAAAATGGAAAGATTTAAGAATAATTCTTATAAAGGATAAATTTGTGTAGACAATTAATATTGATATGTTGGAGAAAGTTAGAAACTATAGTTATCAGTCCAGGTTTATTATTACATTATTGCATCATATTAAAGAAATTACCGTTTAAAGAGCCACGGTTTATCTATTAAGGCGACTGGACTTTACATAAGCTAATACAAAGACAATTAAGTCAGTTCCACAGATACTTCACAAAACTCAATAGGGAAAGAAGCCTTTTGGCAATCTCAAACGATATCCTACAATATGTTATAAATTTATCACCGACAAATGATCTTCAACTCCATCTTTTTTTTTTGCGCTGTTTCTTTATGTTATACTTAAGTTAAAAGGCATGATGCAGTGAGTTTCTAGAATGATTAAAATAATTCATGTAACATTAAAAAAGTGTAATGAAGAGCCTATCTCATCATCAATTAAAATGTTAAGTTCCTTACCAGGATTTACCTTTTGTAACTTTTGAATATCTTGAATCCTGGAATGCTTATAAACCCTTATGTCGGCAGTTATTTCCGTTTGTTTAATTTTTTCTATAACATACTAAGACTACAATTCTGCCTAAATCATCTTTTAGAGACATTTTTCGTTTTATGCTGCTTTATATTTCTGAGAGTGGATAACACGCTTCTGTTGCCGTCAAAGTCTCTAAGCACATCTCTATTCGCACACTGTTAATTTGCGCAATGTCTGATCCGTGTCCTTGCCCGTTTACCATACTAGAACCACAGTGAATGTACAGCTCCACAGTTATCTTCTACATGTTTACAACACCGGTGTTTACAATAATACATCGCGCTATATTTAGGTATCCTCAAATGCACTGAATAACAGCGCTACGAACGTTTATGATATATTGAAACAGAAGGATGTAATAAACATGAGCTCTACCTACGTATCTCAAAATCTACGCAACACAAGAATATATATTTATATATTTTCAGTGTCACTTACCACAATTATACTGGATGAATGACGTTTGATTTCTTTCTCAACACTTATTTGTGAACTTTCAGAAGAGTTGATTGACTTAGATATTTTTTATATAAGTTAAAATTTGCTATTAAACTTGAGAGAGAACTCAAGCAAAGAGGCAAAGCTTTTATTTCTTACGAGCAGTTAAAAGACTCATTAGTAATTGCACTATACTGTTCAATTAATGACGATGCATCATCGTTTTTGTATGTAATGGTTTTTGACCTTATTGTATTCATATATGTTCGAATTGGCACAAGAATGTTACCAATAAAGATACCAAGCGTGGTAAAAAAAAAAGGAAAAAAAAGTTCATAGCTTACAGTGGTAGTAAAAAAGGTGATTCCTAATCATACACGCATAGTGTGGTGAGACTGAATTCTATGTTATTTAAAATTTATGGAATTAACGACAATGACGGGAAAGAATATCAGTAAACCTGTCTGAGGAACGAAACTAGAAAAATCGAATTATAACTTAATAACCACAATCGTAAGAGAAGTACACTTAAAAAGTATTCAGTTCAATGTGTTAGTTAGAGTGTTTGCAATGAACACAAGAGCTACTGTAGTTTTGTCACGCAATTGCTGTCGCAATGGAATTCAGTGCATTTGTTGCTATAACTAGACTATAGCTACAGTAGGTTCAAAGGCTGTTTGTTTTTAAACTGAAAGTACTTCAAGTGGCGTAGAATGGCACGAGATTATCAGCAACAATGCTTACGTAAACATACAGAGATATCTCCTCTTTTGCCAACAGATGAAATTTGATACATATGAAGTTAGATATTATAGCATGTTTTGTTATTGTCTGACGAATGTTTTTCGTAATGCCAATGCATGTAAGCATGCTTATGTGATCAGGGCAATGGTGATCAGGATGAAAACGTTTTTGCTGCTGATTTTGATGATATGATACAGCCACGTAAATTACTAATTTCACTTATATATATGATGGTGGGAAGCGAGAAATATATTTTACATGCTCTTTCTTTTCTTCCTGGTAATTATACGCACACTGTTAAGTTATGCACCGTGCAGTATGGACTCTGCGAACAGTGACATAAATGTCGCTACTTGAGACAACTTTGGTTAATTATGTAGAATTCTAAAAATATTCTTCAGCCCGACGCTCGTTTATATAAGCACTTATTACAGAATCAAAATCTGAAAACAGAAATATTTCAACTTTTTTTGCCTTCATAATCTCGATTGACTACTTGATAACGATGCTCTTGGATTTTGGAACCGGAATTGAATGAGGTCAACAAGTTATTCTATTTATATATTCTTTTAATATTCTACTTCTATTGTTTAGACGAGGTCATAGATACAGTTACGAATCGATTATATGTAAAAATCAGTTCATGGTGTCATGTCGTCTTTCAAAGTACTGAAACAGGATATCCATGAATCGTGCAAACACGAAGGTACTGGAGGATGTAGGTATTTTGCTATATTTAATGGCTAATATGAAAACCATGGACAGTTTTCTTTTTGCGGTAAATGTAAACAAATAGTTATGGGTAACTTACAGAAAAACAATAATAAGGTATCAATAATAAATATATTCCATTTAAAAAATAAAACTTCAATTTAAATTGTGCTTTAGTTAAACAAGTAACTTTGGTCACTTATAAACAAATTTTTTGATAAACAAGAGTTGATCTTGCTTGTAATTAGCTCGAGTATTTAGACATTTACGGGAAATGTTTTTGCACGTTGATGGCTGAAACAGCTAACTGCACCAATGTTTGAGTTATATACTGCTGACGCGAAATCAAGACGTGTCGTTGACTTGTACTCTTGCTAACGTGTGAATTTGGATAAAATTACTGATTCGACCATGTATTTATTTAGAATATGCTAGACTGTGCAAAGTACACACATCATATATGTTGATGGAGCTTAAATACCTAGGGTATTAGCTCTAAAGTTTAGCACGATTACAATTGTTAGAAGTCGTCGACATTATTTTTTTAGCTTCTCTGATCGTCCATGTTGTTTCCAGCCTCTGGTGGTTATTATATCAAACAAGATGATTAAATGCCTTAGTGTGGTAGTACAATGCTTGTTGCAATGCGACCATTATCTTAATTTTTCGGAACAGGGGGGGTGGGGGCAATATTGAGGGCAATATTGTTGACATTTAACAGTACGCTTTATTGTACATTGCTGTATAATTGAGAAATAGAATACCATTCCAATTTATATGGAATATATATATAATATATTCTCGCATAATATGACAAACAGTTATGTTTCGTTTCGTTTGCGTTCAACCGTTCGGTTATCTTGACTTCATGCTACTTTGTTTATGTTATTTCATGAATATTTTAATGTTGTTTTATTTTACATAATCTATGGTTCAATGTGACATTGCTGCTAATGTATCGATGCTAAGAGACATTTCTCCCAATAAACAATACAATCGATGCAATGCAATTTCAATGTCTTGTCTTGTATTTCAATCAATTGACTTCGTCCGTTTGTGGAAAAACAGCTACGATTTGGACTTGGACTGAGGTTGGGGGTCGGAGCAAGGGTTGGTGGTAAGGTTGGGATTAAAACTGAGGCAGAGGTACGGTGTGGGGCTAAGGCTTAGGCTTAAAACTGTGGTTGTGCTGGTACTGAGGGTGAGGCTGGAAGGTGATAGGAGTGCTGGGTATACTAAACTGTCACACATTAGGATTCTTTATTCCAAAACCTCACATTCTACTGACTCCTTTTGCAATTTTTCAATCACTCTAATTTGGTGAAACATTTCATTTCGCGATCGATAACAACATCTACAAATATTACGCTCTAGTAACGTTGCGAAAAGAGTTATGAATATCAAATGTTACGTCGTTATTATAAGAAGAAAGTTACTGCAATCATATTGACAAGTAATGAATCAAAGCTGTATGATGACATTATTGCAACGTTGTTATAGCGTGTCAACAGTGCTATGCATTTGAATCATGCGTTGCTAAAGTTTTACGAAGAAACGTTTGTAACGAAAATCTTGAAATCACAAAAAAATGACAACGTTATTCTCATGTATATCTGCTATGGAAAGTCTTCCAATAAAATTGTCAAACTATAAGTTAAAAAGAAATTTGATCCGACGTAAAGGTGGGAAGTTGCTGTTTTTTTTTCAATATTTGTTTGTTATAGATAATATCTCTACAGACATCCAATCTGAATCCACTTCGTGCTTAGCATGCCGCCGGACAGTGAAGTGTAATCATATCTTCGGTGATACAATCAAAACGGTTTTTCCCTGATTTCCTATTTTATTCTAAGAATACGATGAATCAATTGGTAGTTTAATTGGCAGTATCACTTCCTGTTATTGTCGGGAACTAGCCCATATACTTTCCTCGTCCTTATCGCAAACATGTTAAGCACAGTGAACAAATAGGACAAATATAAACGGTGCTTCCAATGCATTGTACATCATATGTCTTTCGTTACTTGAGCACAAATCTTGTTTCCCAAATAATTTATAAGTTTTACATCTTATACGTTTTCAATTCAAACACTGATTTGTGTGTATATATAAAGATAACCCTCAAAATTAACATGCAAAATTCTTTTATAGTTATTATAAGTTATTATATTGTCAATATTCAAAATATTTACAGATGAGACATACCTCAACTTATTAGCCCCCTCTATACCTTTCACCCGATTTACCCCCTTTACCCCCTTTACCCCCTTAACCCCCTTCTCCCCCTCACCCCCTCACCCCACCACCCACTTTCCCGTAGACTGACTCAATTTTAATCATAACAATATGAGAATTTAAGAAGATAAAACCTTCATTGATTCTTTGTAAAAAGTAATTATCTATCGCCTAGACGAGGCCTAGTTATCAACACATTTTTATAAATTCATCACAGCATATGAGATCAATTAATTTTACAATGAAATGGTTTAACGATTGACTTGGGAGGAAACTCTGTATGATTCCTGTAATAAATGAAGTTCAGATAATCTCCACCTTACATCGGAGGCGGACTGACTGGTTGGGTATTCGAGCAGCTCACGATGTCCCAGAGCAGTAGACGATTATTAACAGTTATATCCTAATATATCAAACTTGTATTTAGAACGTTTGAATACAAGGTTTGTTCCAATAATTAATTACAGGTGTTGTTATATTTAATGAGTAAAGCGTAAAGCGTAAACTAACAAATATTTATAGACCTTCAAAGCATTAATATCCATATTTGTTTTCACAAACTAATAATACTTAGGTTATGAGGGAAAGGGGCGGTAGAGGGTACATTGCGTTTTCTATTGCTGTAGGGACAAACTGATAATTTTCGTCTGAGGTCAGTCAGTCCGCCAAAGACTAATACCAGGTTACCGTGAGTAAGACTACATATCATTGGCATATACTATTTCCAATGAATTCCAGCTAAAATGGGGGAAAGTTCTGCGAAGGTCTAAAATATTTAATCTGATTTTACCTACCATTTTTTTTGTTATTCATAGAAAACATCAGAATTTCCAAACCAACAAATGACACATATTCGCCATTTCAAAGATTCAGATTAAATATATAGTCGATGGTATATATGTTTAATGTTTTGAGTAATTCAAACTTTTTAACAAGGACTAATAATTTAGTTAAATTGT
The DNA here is from genome assembly GCA_020650975.1 of Apostichopus californicus. Lineage (NCBI taxonomy): Eukaryota > Metazoa > Echinodermata > Holothuroidea > Aspidochirotida > Stichopodidae > Apostichopus > Apostichopus californicus. Next base: position 20,387 of record JAIPMN010013062.1, on the reverse strand, counting down.
GATATTGAGCATTAAAATATATGAAAGAGGATATCTGTAAATGACCATACTTGCACATCGCTTTATGGGTATTAAACCGTTAATTTTTGAAATATATACAATGAATGTTTTATTTAATATACCATGAATACCCACCTAAAATATTTAGGTTCCTTGTTACTTTTTTTAATTAAAATATTTTTCTTTAGCTAAATTTAGAAGTAATAAACATAAGGCAGTGAAGTACTGGTTGGTTACATGCGGTTACTTTGTTGTTAGGATACAACAAACAGTAAACGAATAAGTTAATAATATTTGTTAAGAGTTTTAAATTTCATGCGTACAGTATGTATGGACCAGCCAATTTTCATTATCACCATACTGGAACCTTTCAGAATGACATTTACGTACATACAATTCACATTCAAGTGGCCTGACGTTGATTTCTCCGCCTAAGAAATATACAGTGATAAAGCAACATTCATATGACCTCAGTGAATGCGCATGGGTGGATTAATGTTGAGATTTGTTGATAGAGGCGTCGCAGTTCCTGGATCGACCAATGACCAATGTATTCTGAGATTCTGTTGTTGTTGTTTAATTTAGAGTACATAGATGGTAGAGTTAAGACAATGATTGCTATTTACAAGTGTTCATCTCGTCCTTCGATGATGGAATCTCTAAATGTTTGGTTTCCATTGTTTTCATGTCGTAGTGATTTGTACAGGTATAAATTCGTCCATGGTTATTACGTCATCACCTATGAATGAAACACATCAAAATGATCAGGAACATTGCTTTTATTGATTAAATATCAGGCACATTTCTCAGGAAAAGAGAAAATGGACTGTAAGCATGCCTCCCTTTCCCACCCCTCCTTCAATGTATATATATCAGTAAGCATTACCATCTGCTCGACAATTATAAGCTCAATACATTTACAAGTTACACGTCACGAGTAGATTGCCTTCCTTTAAATATGTTGGTGAATATACATCTCAGAATATCTTACTATGGGCTTGCTAACCCACCCGATACACACAGAGAACACATTTACTACTGTAAATCGTAAAGTTGTGTACCAATTGTAAAAGCTGGATAGTGCTATTTAATCGGTAGCATGTGCTATAAGGATTACAGCTAGAACTGAGGATGCGTGTAATTCCAAGATTTATAGTAGTTACCGTAATCTCTGTGCGAATCGGATGGCTAACCATATATGTGGGCAAACTACATTTGGAGAGCACATTGTGCTGTTGCAATAGCTTTTGTCAGTAAAGATAGACTGGTATAACGAGTAGAACCACTCCAGACGTCAGCGTGTTCATGGATACACTATTGACGTGCGTTATAAGTAGCATGAACTCAGTGAGGTTGTAACCTCGTGAAATTAATATAGCAAGTATATGGTATGAACGGAATTTGAAACTTACTTCCGTAGAAACGTATAGATAGATTTTCACAAACAACAAAGATTATACTGTTTATATGTGCTTCCTCTACGTTGAAATCCCAAGAAACATTTGAACAAAGTAATTGGTTGCCAACTTCTTACAATCTTAACGATTATTATGGAATGGGATTTTTTTGTTACTTAATTGCCCAAAAACCACATGTAATATAGTGTTTGAACGGAAAGATGACATTGATTCTTAGAAAATTATAGATTACACTATTAAAGATAAAACAGGCTAACTACAGGAACGTATGTGACTTAATCTCTGAATGACAAGTCGAAAGTAACGTGTGGGTTCGTCAACCTCGTATCAAACTACGGTATAGTCCATCAACTCTTCGTTTATCAGTGATGTAGCTTTAAAATAGAGTTCAAAGATATAAATGGGTGCTTAAGGTTATGTATCAAGGCCGCGACCTTCTCAGACGAATTTACTACAGTTAAATCCTGGTCATTGGTAATTTGCTAAATGCAGGGTCACAACTACCCAAGTGTGCACAAATACAAATACTCGCTTGGAAGGGCACTGCTGTGCAACACGTTTACATATTTCTTTAAAAAGTAACCTCACATGTCCTCTTGTTACCACCTATTTGAAGAGAGGCAAAGGGGCATTAAGTGCCTCGGATAAGAACGTTAAGTAATGATGTGGCCAAGACTAGTCTGAAAAGGAAAACCCTTAGATTGTACTCACACTGTCTTACCCCGTTTGACCACAAAGAGTTCAATCTTATCGCAAGAATAATTTGCATAATGTTACTCAATATTTGAATCCATACCATTTTCCATTTTACTGGACAAATGTTACTCACCATCTAAGTCCAAGTCTTCCAGTATATTTGCAAAATCCTTTATTCTCGTAGCATATTGTGCACTGGACCATTCACAAGCATCAATAAGACCATCGTCATTGTCATCAAGTTGAAGGAAAACATTCTCAGACGACAACAAATCAAAACGTTCCAAAACAGATCTAAAAATAAAAGAAAACCCGAAAAAATGTAATAACACAGTGAATAGAGTAACTTTTTAGCAATTGGTTGGATATCACTAATTACATTCTTTCCGATTTGTACGCACGATTGGATTGCTGCACTTGATATAACAACCTCGGAAACGTTTGACCATAGTATATGCGCATGTATAATTACTCGAATGGTTCCATTCGGTTCTCAACATTGTTGTCGCCATGAAACTTTTCATAAAACGAAGCGATAGTTATGCTAACGATTTGCATTGATTCTAGGTTCTAGGATGTATATGGTGGCATAGTCCATATTTCATTAACTTATCTGTTTTCTCACAACATTCAGATAATAATATTACATATAAAGTAACAAAACAACAAAGAAGTGTAAAAGGAAGTACATATGAACCTATATTGACTCTATATCAACCACTCGACTGGGAAAAATTATGAAAAGCAAACATCAGAACTTTTTTTATATGGGTTAACAAAATATGTATTTTGTGGCTTCTTTTTCAGTCTGAGAGTACCCAAATGGAAGTACATATTGTGCAAAAAATAAGGTATATGTAGACCACTTTAAGCCGTCTAGGACCAGAGTACGAATGTTTGTTACTACTGAGTAAAAAGGTGTGCTTAAAAGGGACGAAAAATGCAGGCTCTCATAGCGAAAAAAATCTTCATGGTCATGGTCCTGAAACTAAGGGTGCCGTGAGTAGCCAAGTTGTCAGCTATCCAGTAATGGGTAGTGTTCAGCTAGTTAGAACTTCTACAAGGATTTAAAGATAACGTTACTTTAAGGCTTTAGCGTATACGTTAATGGGGCAACTATATGGAGTGTGCTGCCAGAAACACAGTCAGCTTAGTTTAAATAAATACCAAAAAAAACACGAAAGACTAACACATAAATTGAAAGAATTGTTTTTTTTTTAGAAATGAAATTCTGTCTAACTGTAAGAAATGCATTCATCTGGATTATGGAAAATAAATGATACTGCTTTTCAATGACCTATATTTAACCACACACATATTTTACACACACAAATACTAAGGTTTCTTTAAAATGCCTCCCAAAAAATTGAGAATATATAGGAATTAGTCTCTGATTATTCACCTCTTAATACTCTTGGGCTCTTCGTTAGCAATCGTAATAGTAGGAAGCGTGTCGTCCCCAGCTCTACTGTAAGTCACATGACTACCTGGTACAGGTGTACCACCTTTGCCCGGTGCTGGTGTACAACACTTCCCTTGCTTCGAAAACGACAGGAATGTAAGAACAATAACTATATGACTTGATAGTGCCATGTTATGAAACTGTCGAAAACGCAACACGATAATCCAGCTGTTGGTGTAATGGCAAATGACCTGTAGTTTGGCGTTGTGTGGATTGTTATTCGGAAGCTGCCTGCTTTTATATATCCTATCTGTGGCATAAATGTTGCTCGCAGAGTAAATTTGGAATCTTGCGTCATGAACTTAAAATATCATGGAAGTTATTGAAGGTACACCAAACCACAAGTACTGCAATGTACATCCGCTTAGAGGGTTAACCGGAAAGAAGTCTACAGTGGTCGTTTGAACACATTTCAGTTATTATCACGGGATTCTTGCCACTATGTGAAATAGCAAAGTCAAAGAGCCCGTTTTATGTAGAAATTAGGGAATTTTTGAAGCTGCTTTAAATTAATGTTAAAGCTTTTCGTCCAATGTGGATATAAAGAACCAGCCAGCAGAAAGACTGGATGTTGTTCAGTATGCGATACCACCCGATACTCAGGACTGTTCATCTGCTCGACGGCTAGCATCATGTAGGCTTATGCATTGCTAACTTTAGACATACCGTTACATTAGGCCTCGCCCTGTTACTATAGTTTCTGTTAAGACAATGACACATATTTAAATATTTTAAAGAAATTAAGCCAGGCTTTTCTACGTCACAATAATCAAAACTAACTTTACCTTCAAATATAGTTTTCAGTGATGTTAGATTCCATTCTGTTAACCGGAAAGAAGTCTACAGTGGTCGTTTGAACACATTTCAGTTATTATCACGGGATTCTTGCCACTATGTGAAATAGCAAAGTCAAAGAGCCCGTTTTATGTAGAAATTAGGGAATTTTTGAAGCTGCTTTAAAGTATAGCTTTAGTATAATATATAATATATGTAAACACGTCCGATGGGCAAGCGTCTTTCGTGAGCCTCAAGGGGGGGGGGGGTGCTGAAATGTAACACTAAAGCAGAGAACAATGTTACCAACAATCAACCTGGTAATTGTGGGTTGGATTTCATAATTTCCTTTACCGTACGGTAATTTTCCTGCACGATGGAGTTTGTTGTATACCATTGTAAATTGGTACGGTGTTTCTAATTTCTGGTAAATTTCCGTAAAAAAATCTTCAAATTCTACTTTTACATGCATTCGATTGTAAATAAAAACTTATTCTGTAAACTACATGGCATTTGTAAACGTCTGTAAAAATCACAGAATTGTACTTGTAAATATAAAAAAAACTGACAAATTTGGAAAATTTTACAGTATTTTCCTGTACAATTTAGAGGGAAAAATTACTATACATGTAAATATAGAAATCCGACTTTGTCTGGAATATTCGACAGGAATTTACTGTAAATTTAAAATTTTGTTTTAACATTGTGCCGTGATTGGTTAAGCTATAAGATATCAAGTAATGGATAGGATATCTGCCAATGGAAACAGTATGTCCTTTAGGGGCCTAGAGGATTGAAGAAGTTAATGCGGCAGTCAATAAATTGAATGACACCTATTGGAGAATTTGTTAAACAACCTACATCCGGGATCATGTATAGCTAAGTTTCAATAAACAAGCAGAATGTAACGTCGATAAATTGATCCTCAAACCGGATCTAAGACTTGGGCATTGCTTTTATATAAAAACGCATGTATTATTAAGGAACCCTGGTATCCTCTGGAGGTGATAACCCAGAGAGCAAGAATGAGGTTGATCCGTGGAAGTGGATGGAATGGGTATGTATTGGTATGTATTTTATGTAACTTTTTAGCGCTTCGTTAAACTGTTGGTATGGTGGCATACTGTCAGTAGACCCTATATGAATCCGCTGTATAGTGTACTCCCTCAGTAAAAGTCCCGAAAAGCATCAGGAGAACATCTTTCTTGATACATTATCACAAAAATCTGCTTGTTTTCTTCTGGCTTTGATGTCAGATGACACAAATGTAGAAGAAAATGTGGTGCGAAATAGGGGTCAATTGGAACCAAATTCAGACCACTTTAGGCCTCCCGGGATCAGCGTACGGAAATTATTGTAAAGAGGTTGCTTTGCAAGTGACGAAAGGCCAGGCTCTCATAAAAGTCGTCATGGTTATGATACTAACAATTGAAGGTGCCATGATTGGCCAACTTGTCAGCTATCCATTGATGGGTACGGTTTAGCTAGTGAGAACTTAGAGACATTTAGAGACCACATTACTTGTAAGATTTAGTCAGTAAGTCAATGGAGCAAATATATTGAGTACGTATGCAAGCTATAGCTAGCACATTCTATGTTCAACAAGTTATAACTTTAATTAATAGCCACATACACACATTAACGTGGTATACGATTTCCGTCTAAACTATCGTAACGATCGAAAGCATCGTATCCAATGGTTTATTATTGGGGGGCGTTGTGGTCAAGTGGTAAAGGCAGTGGACTTGTGATCAAAGGATTGCAGGTTCGAGTCCTGGCCAGATCCTTGCGTTGTGTCCCTTTAACAAGGCACTTTATCTCCATTGCCTCTCTTCATCCAGGTGTATATTTGGAGACTCACGAGGTAACTTGTAAATATAGTTTGTGCGTCAGTGTGTGGCTGCACCATATGGGACATCCCCGGTGGACACGTGGATGTGGTGCACTGTGGCGCCCCAGGAAAGATTGATTGAATTGTGCACATTTTACTAATGACCATGGTTAAGTTACAATTGTCGTATGAGAGGGCCTTGGCCTTGAACAAGACTGTAAACCTTAAACTTTAAACTTTATCATTGGCAATATAACTTTAACCATTATTCGTCAATTTCAAATCTTTGTACAAATGCTGATGACCTTACAAGCTGAAACCAATCAATAATTACATCACGATTATTTTTGGATGAAGTTCGGTCTGACGCAGATCCAGGGGTTGTGGAGGTATGTACTCCCTTTCAGGCCCACACTCACAAGTAGAGTCACATTGTCCCTCCTTTTTTTTGGTAGGGGGGGGGGGTATCCCGGATCCACAACTTCAGTTTCAAACATATTTTTTTATTCTAAAAAGGTATGGCTTTCATATACTACTTAATGTTCTGTCGTATACAGAGGTCTATATATTTGAAATTAAGTTAAAGTAAATTTGTTTTTTTAGTGAAAAGGCCCCAAAAACAGTGATGAAAAAGTACATTTTCTCTTTTCATGTAATATAGTCCACATAATTTGAAAATTACTATGTTGATATAAATGGAAGGGAAATATGAATATGATAACCGTGTTATGTGATTACTTGTTATATATTTTATTGAACATTTTTTTGACTGATGACTTATTTGAAAGCTGGTCTCTGCAGATGACATTATATTGATTCTGTAATTATTTATTTATTAAAATATGATGATATATTAGATGTGATGGAAATGAACAGTTATAACTTAAAAAGAAAATCCGAAGACAATATAGAAATGGAAATGAATTGTTGTCACATAGTTTATGAATACTTATCTAATTTCAATTTTTTTATATATGAGAAAACAATAGGTTTATTATCGTTCCGTTCTTTCTCTCATTATATATTGTCATATATAACTCAGAAGTTAACTTAATGATTTTATTTTTTATTATTATACCATAAACAAGACAAGAACATGATTTTAATTACGGATGTCTGTCAAAACAAAACTGTCGTAATACTCTTTTTCTATCGATGTTAAATTGTCTATCTTTGACTGGGTGCCGGCATATGTTCATGTATTCACTCTTTATTTAGTCAACCGCTCAATTGTTCAGTTGGTCTTCTGATAGCCATGCGATTAGTTGGTCATCTGATCATGAGAACACCTGGTCGTTCTTCATCTGGTCATGCGTACATCTGGCCATGCGGACATCCGATCATATCGAAATCTGGATATGCGGTCATCTGTCTATGCGACATCTGGATGTGCCGTTACCGGTCTTGAGAACATCTGGTAATTTTAATCATTTGGCTCACATCTTGTGTCTTATGATTTTTACTGATTTTAACTCTTCTAGGGTTAAAGCATCATCACCTATAAAAGAAGTAAAGTTCATCATTAGAGTCTGTAATCGTAAACGTCCCAGATTGTACAACTTTTATTTGTTTGTTGTGCATTCTGGTATTGATTAACGGACCAAAGAATTCATGTAAAACCTTTTAGAGAGAAATAATCCTTCTGGACGACTCCCCTTCTCCCACAAGCCCCCCCCCCTCCCCCTTCTTTATACGCTTGTCATAGTCGATACCATTTTGATTATTGAATTCCAAGACAATTAATTTTCCATATTCATAGACTATGTAACAATTTAAATAACAGTGACAAAGACAATAATTTTCAGTATTTCGCCTTAGTTTGCTCTTTGTATGTGCCAAAACTTAATGTGTTTACAGACAATGATATCTAGAAAAAAGTGAATGCAATTATTATATATCATTTTGTGACTAAAATCTATTGGATGATGTCCTTGTTTCAGCAATAGTTTTCCAATTATAATCATATTACAATCAATTACAAAAAAAAGCAGAAAATCTCGGTTCTAATGTAGAAGTATAAAGTCGCTATGTTAGACAGAATTCAGGCCTTGCTCTTCCGGCTGTTGGAAAACCCTCATTTTAGCTCTAACATGATATTTTTTTATATTAAATTTAAAAGACAACTAGATAGTGGACAAAACGTGGCTAGACGTGTTACAGGGGTCACTTTATAATGGAAAAGCTTACAAGGCGTATATTGCAAATGCAAAGTACGTTTGTATGGTCTTATCACTATGGGAATCGTAGTTCAATAATATTGCCATTCAGAAGCTGACTGTATTACAATAGTTTAATAGATCTGTTCCCTATTCTAGAGAACATTACATCGCTATATTACATGTATATGCGGTGCAACTTATACAGTTGAAAATACTTCACCATGTGCTCAAATGTTACCAAAAAAATGGCACCATTTTTACTTCGAAGCACCTTCCGATTTACAATAGTTTCTCTCAGGGAATGGAACATCCCTCTCCTTTTTGGAAAACTGCCCTGTCAGACTTACCATCTCAAACCCTACACCGGGGGGGGGGGGGGGGGGGGGGGGGGGGGGGGGGGGGGGGGGGGGGGGGGGGGGGGGGGGGGGGGGGGGGGG
>JAIPMN010013061.1:0-19928 GCA_020650975.1 Apostichopus californicus | reverse complement strand
GAAGACTGATGGCCGGCCTGGGGGAGGGGTCTAAGGGGAGGGAATTTTTTGCATTTCCAGGTGGCCTCAGATGCAATTTGGTGCTCCAAATGAGATTTTTTTTCTCATTTGGAAACGAAAAAGGGGTTTTCTGACTTGCGGAGCGGGGGGCGGAATGATACTTCCGCCCCCCCCATATTTTTCACTGGGGGGGGGCTGGCGCCTCCCAGCCCCCCGGTTCCTACGCCCTTGTAAATATATAATTGAAATCGTAATGAGTTGGAAATTCCAGAACAGTGAAAAACTTCCAGCCTCCACCGGGATTCGAACCCGGGCCTCCCGCTTTTATATGCGGATACCCTAACCACTAGACTATGGACGCTGATTGTATGTCCAGAGGTTCGAAACCGGTCAGGAAGGTCGTATTTGCGATTCCTAAAGCCGGATCTCGAAAGAGATACTTTGAACATATTTTCGTTAATGAAATGGGGTAAACGACAAAGGCAAATGAATATATATATAATTGAAATCGTAGTGAGTTGAAAAATCAAGAACAGTGAAAAAATTCCAGCCTCCACCGGGATTCGAATAATCATTCATTGTAAACCTAGTACCATTAAACTGTTATCTACTAACAAATAGAAGTATTATTCGCTAATCACGACTTTTAATAATGAAAGTTATATATACACAACCGATAATGACATATGCCGTCGGCGGTGTAGTCAATTACCACACTCTGTCAACATAAAGAGGCTGTGTTCACTTATATATAAATATATACGCTGAATTTATCTAGAAGCGTCAAACGCAATTGAAAAGTGAGGGCGACATAATTGACTGAACATGGGATAATATTGAAGGAGTATGCGCGTACACACCGCTACCGACTTGCATGGCCTGCCAAGCCTTCATCGGGTTGGGTCCATGGGCCGCCTTATGACCCCTGATAGGCTCCAGGGACGAATCCCCGGCGGGGGCCCAGGGCGGATTCACATCTAGAAATCTTCAACTTTGCTTCTATTTCGTCCCTGAATTGATGTCAGTCATAAACATATTTTAAAAATTGTCACATCCGCCAAGTGATTAAATTAAGAGAGATTTATCTATTTAATAGCCGGGTGTAACTTATAGGGCCTTTATCATGATAAATAAAATTGAAACAAGTTAAGCCAAAAACATTCTTAAACTTTGCACACAAATATAAAATCATATTGTTATACACATATGGTATCATAAGTACATTCAAAAAGCACTGGTGGGTAACTAGGCACCTTCCCATGTTCGAGTTCCCTTTATGAGATGTACGATTCATTGTTATCGCCTACACCATTCGGGCACTAATCCTGGGGGGATTTGATATTATGCCCCAACCTTCAGAAAGTGGGCGACGTGTCCCCCTGCCTCCCAAGATTGAAGCCCCTGAGAGGCTGGATAACATCACAATCTTCAGTCATAGTAGACACAAGGAATGTAATATAAATGGCTTCCTACAATGTACACTGTGAGAGAGGTTGAACGAATCTTGTTCATGAATTAAGGAAGATAGGCCTACTGTTTCACAATATTAAGTTAAAACATTTATTTCCAATTATTCAAATCGAAAGGTGAAGCCTATGAAATTCAATGCGATGGAATTTTTATTTTGGACGTAATATCAGGGATTTATTAAACTCTAAATCTAGTCGCTGGTTTACTTTGTCAAATGGTTGGTAGGGATACGCAATCTTCGTGAATGGAACGGAAGAACACACAGCTTTAATCCTCTTGTATTGGTTGAAGTACTCGCGCAAGTAATCCTTAGAACCGGTCTGCACTTTTAAGAACACAAAGACGACAATGGGAAGTTATTCCATTGATCAGGACTTCTTTTTGAGAACGTTGGACCACACGCCAAGTTCCTGTAGATTGGATATTTCGATAGCCAAGTTGTTACAGTCGGCTGCTTACATTACTCACAATATTGTAAGAAGGACTACATAACTTTTGAAGAATTGGGACACTGCACTCGACATATGGCCATCGTTATGATTACGTGGTCAGCCTTGAAATAAGGAACTCGGGGCTGAGAATGGGCGGACGAGGGGGGGTTCAATCGGAAAGGGGACAAGTCAAATTTCGATGGGCAGTGGGACATGTGACTGAGCTGTGGGGGCAACCAGAAAATTACCTAACCAAATGGTCTCTGTGCATTCCAACAAAGGTCACTAATGAAGATCGGGAAGGGGGTGGCAACTGGGGTGCGCCATAATCCCCCCCCCCCACTGCCACTGTTTAATTGCGAGGTTTCATCTTGATTGACTTAAAAACTGTTACATTCTCTCCACTAAATGGTATGAGAGCACGGTGAATTCCCAGAAAGCTGTCATAATGGGAGTGATAATCGGTGACAGTTTTCGTAGCTCGTTAATTATAGCCAAATTTTAATTAAAACAATTGGCCAACACTTTCACCCTTTGTCTACTTCAGATAGCACAGTTTGTTAGGATGTAGTGAAGCATGGCATTACTAACATACAGCTACAGTGTTGTTGTAACTGGAGAGGGCAAATTGATTGAAACTCTAAGCCCACTTTATGTGATGTGTACTTTAAGCCCACTTTATGTGATGTGCACAGGGAAGTGGTAAGGGGAACCCAGTTGAAACTCTCATCCCTCTTGACTATAAAGGTTTCACTTTACCATTACTTTATGTCCCATCTGGCCGAGCATCTTTCTACATTGCCTAAATTGATCTCAACTATAGAGAGCATCACAGTGAGAATAAAGCATTAAATATATTACAAAAGACATATGGGGCAACGGGGAGGGGCATACCCTGTTTCCAAATTCACAAACCAAAGACAACATTCTTTCTTGATTTGAATACTTTATTTGCATCAATCTATACTGAAAGCAGAAAGTCCAAAAGCCTTGTGATCTCTTGTCATAAAACCTGCCACACTCGGTTGCTCGAGTATTAAACCGCATTTTAAATTTGTCCAAAAATTAAGTCATAATCTGCTCCCTTGCCTGTTGCAGTCGGTACTGATACATCTCAACTTTAAACAACCAACCAACTAAATGCATGACACTGATTGTGCCACATAAATTCTTGTGTGCAAAAATCTTCCTGAGATCCACCATGAAAATCCTCCCAGAGTCAAATTCGGTCTTATGGATGCATTGTCACACTGTGGCCTAATTTGTAACAAAAAATTCCTGCCAGAGACAGTTTTTAAAATTTGTTAGTTTTAAAAAATGAAAGTGACAGGCTTTGTCTAATTCATGGTGAAATAATTTGATAAGATTTTATCAAACCCGTTTTTGCCGAAATTAATTGAGTATGTTATATAGAGGAATAAGTCATCACTGACCTCTTTGGAGACAACTTGAGATCACGCAGAGATAATCTTTGATACCTTCGTACTTAAAAAGAAAGCATGGCTAGGTATGTTATGAGCATCTGAAACAGGTTCTGTAGCTGTTTGAAATATTAAACATTTTCTGTCTAGTATGTGGTGCTTAAGACTAATCTCAGACTATTTGTAATGCTCTGTATATTATTGTGCTTTCATAAAATGAACGAATACTTTTATAAATCAGACCGATCAAAATGTGCATAGAATTAAACTAATTTAAATCACTTGTAACGTTTGGCACTAATTATATCAAATGACCATTGACCTTCAAAAAAGGTAAAAAGACAAATTGTGACTCATCTATTTAAGATTCATCAAAGCTGGGTTGAATTAGCCTCGTTAACAAGGTTTCCCAGGATTTGACAGTGGAATGATTATGACATAAACATTCTTCATGAAACATGAAAATTCTTAAGTTTTATCAATAGGTGACATGGAGAAAAATCAACATTAATTTACAAATATAATTAATGAAAGATTTGGTATTAGATGTTCAAATTGGAGGACAGTCTTTGTCCTACCAGAGGACGTTAAGGGGAGTGTTGATTGTAATACCGAAGGTGTCAATGTTGGTAACTTCAAGAACCTGTAAAGGAAGGAAGATATTTATTTTTATTTTTTGAATTTTATATATATATATATATATATTTTTATATTTTTATTTATTTATTTAAAGACTTATTGCAGAACATTAATGAATATTCATTGTGGGACTTGATTTTAAGTTTTATAAAATTTATGTAAAATTCAGAAAAAATACAAGCAACTTGATTACCATAATAACATGCTATAAACTAAACCATAAGCATATTTTGTTAATTCTATCTTAAACATATACAGTAAATAACAATGACACGTTTAATATTTTTAAAACTACACCCTAAACAAAAGTATAATCAAACAGATACTTTATTTGACCTTTCAAAATTTGTTGATAATTCAAAGATATCTAAGTATAAATCAGTGAAAAATGAAACAATATAACCCCCATTGGGAATGAGAATGGCATATGTCATGTTGATAACAACCAGATGCTTTACAATTATTTGGACTTTGATATTCGACTTTGAAAAAACATTTTCATTTCAATACACTGTTCATGCAGGAAAATGCAGGAAATTGTTCAAAATTAGAAACCTATAGACCTATCAATAGTACTCGCTATATTGATCAGCTGAAGACTCAAAATAGTTTTTATATGTGATACTGAAGATTTGTTGCTTCAGTTGTTTTAACCTAAAAGTTCAGGTAGTTACAAGTTTTGTTGCCTTACAGTATCACCTTAAGGTATTGTTCATACCGTGTCATTGGCTTCAGAATCGCCAGGATTGTGAGATCTTTGGCGTTCTTGGGTTGGGGTAAACTAACTTAGCTGCAAGGGGCAATAAAATGGACCTGTCTATCACACCACTTGCAAATTAAGGCATTTAACTAATAACACTGAAAACTTTCAAAATGCAATTTGAGAATGACTGTACTTTATCAACTACATGGTCATAATATTAATCTAAAAGGAAGAGGGAAATTTTTTTTTTGTTGCTAAAGGACGCAATAAATTCTTAAAATGAGAAGTCACTGTACAGTATACCTGTCTGGCAACATCGTAGCTGTAGGTTGCCGGGTTACCATTGACTGTTACCCCGGATACAGAGGAGGAGACACCGTACACTTGGATGGTACCCCAGACCAATGAATTCACACCCGTGTAGTTATCTTCGACCACTGATGACGTCAGGGAATTCTAAACACACGTACACACAAAAATGAGATGTTTGTTATCATCACAAGGCATCTGTTTCAAGTTTTGAAATTTTGGCACATTTGTGTCAAAATATGAACGATATCATCTTTCTGAGACAGTCAGGAAGAGAGGATTTGGTAGGGTTTATAGATAATTCTATGACACTTTAAGACATCTGTACAGACATTACATAAACTAGAGAAGATAACACTATCAGCCTGTTATTAAAGGCATTGAAGGACTCGCCCCAAATCGCTTGCCGCGCTCTGAAAAAGTTAACTTTCCATTGCTTGCAAGTGAAGTTTTCTCTTGTCGCTACAAAATGCAGACAGTAATGAAACGTGATACCTTGTTATCTTTAGCTGGACCTGAGTTGTCCATCTCTGTATCGTTTGTACACTGTGCTGTGGGTATTGACCGCAGCTGTATGTACTGACTGTACACTAGTGTCTAATTACCGACGGTAGTAAGCTGTGTGTGTATTTTCTGGGATCGATGGTGGTGTCTGTTACACCTCATTCGAAACTAGGTCAGATTACCAGCATTAGCTGTTTCTTTTCGTATTATTTTGACTAAACCAACTCACACCAATCATATGGTAGAAGTTTTGATACAACAGAGGCATTAATCATCTACAGGGTGTTTACTATTGGTGTAGACAAAAATAAGAATAACAGTTTTCAATTTTGCGATGCTTCTCATTGATTCTATTCATTTTGAAGTAAAGCAAACTTAACAACACCATGAGAATTGCATCTAAGATCTTAAAACTGTTAAAGTAACAAAGCGTTTCCTGTAAAAATTCAGACAGCCAGAGAGTAAACTACATATTACAGAAGTTTTAGGAAACCTTGATGATACATGCAAGTCATAGTAAATATCTTAACAGTTACTAATTAATAAGTTGGAGAGGCCATTGTTTTATGACACTTAGCATCCACAAGTGTGAAAAACTGGGTAGTTTGGCTAGGTAATGTCATATTAGTTGGCAATAAAGTTAACAATTGTTAGCTTATTGTGGACTTCCATCACTGATGTGGAGGAAACATTTTAACCTGAAACCAGTGAATTGCAAGTGGATGCAATCTTCGCTAGAGGTGTTTATTATCCACTTAACCACACAACTGATATGTCCAATAGGGGGGGGGGGGGGTGAGGCTGTGGTTCATAATTAATGTTTATGATAACAATAAACTAGAATATTTTCATACACATTCTGTTTACTTGTTGCCATGGATACTCACCTGATCAGCAATGAAGGTGGCATAGTAGAATTCACTATTCTCAATGGTGTCTATTCGAGAGAATAATTAACAGTTGCTAATTACTACACATCCGTGCAAAAGCTTTCAAATTCGGGAACAAAGTTTTAGAACATGTTTGTGGCAACTGGAATACATATATACTTTTTTAATTCCCTCTAAAAATGTGTGACAAGTCAAGAAGAAAATAATGTCAGTGACATCACGTCTTAAAAACTCTGTGGGCGATTTCAGCAAATTCTTTCTCATTACCTTATTAATATTAAAAATAATACTGACATGTAAACTCACTCTAATACTGTGCAAACCTTAACCAAACCTAACCACACCTAAGCGAACAATCAAATAAAACAAACAAAACTAAAGGACAAATGAAATATTGTTTTCACCTTTCTTGTCTTTGTTGTATCATGCAATCTCATAATCCTAAGCTTTTATGACTATTATTTAACATTAAAGGGTATACTCGGTTAGCGTAAAGCTAATCTCCCCCGAGGCCCTGAAATAAAATAACTAATAGTGAAATGAAAAAATATAATCATATAAAATAATAATAATAAATAATAATAAAAAAAAAAAAATAAGATGACAATGAAAATAAAAATAAAAATTGACTATGGCATAAAATACAACATGGAACAATCAATGAAAAGAAATTAAGAGCATAATAAATTAGTTAAAGTCCTGCATAGAACGTTTAAAAGTATTTAAAGACTTGGCATTCTTACACTCCTTTGATAATTTGTTCTATAAGAGATATCACCATGTTTCTACTCAAGTTAAGGGCAAAAAAAAGATGGAATCATTTACTTTCAGTCTTAGAAATGCAGTTTACTAGCTGTTTAGACAAACTTGAATGAAATCAATGTATTTGTTGATCTTACCGACTGTGTCTCCCTCATCCCAGAAGAGATCACCCTCGGCATGTCTGTAGTCGTCCAGCGCTACAATCAGACCCATCGGATTCTGACGACTAAAAAATTAAAGTTAGAACTGCATGCTGTACAGATTGAACTATTGAAGAATGACTACAACAACATCATGATGGAATGCAAAGAACAAAAACCTTGTCAGATAAAAGAAACTGTTATAAATCAATCAACTTTTAAGGGAAACTAGAAGGTATCACTGCTCGTCACATCTGCACTACTCTACAGTACAAACTCACAGAAATGTCTGCTCGAACACATATGTCTTTCCCTTGGAACTCATGATTACTTAGATACTCATGCGTACTTACTTTAGGCATTGAATCAACACTTAAACCAGCATGGATCTAGCTGGTGTGTGGGGGGGGGGGGTGTGATGCAACCCCTTTTCAACACCCCACAAAAGTACTTATTAGCACAAACTTGTGTGTAGGCTTAAATATACATCTAACCTATAGTCTACATTTGCCTGATATGTACACGATAGGGTAACTTTAGGCCTACAGTCCAAATTTACACATAGAAATAAATGTTTGAAAACATAAGGTTAGGTTATGAAAATCTTACACAAATGAAATTGGTGGCACAGTTGAATGAATTTCTTGATATTTCATGGCACCTTCTACAAGGCAAGTAGTCTCACATTCAGAAGTTGAAATATTTTAACAATTTTTTTTTCTTGTTACCATTGAAACTATGAATAATATGACCAACCTATAGTATGTAAGGGCAGCATGTTCCTGTGTGAGTAAGATTCATCCACCTCTGATGTGTAGAGGAATGTAGTGTAATGGAACACTGAGGTCCAGTTACCATGGAAACTATAAATAATTAAACTAACCTATAGAATGTCGTAACAGCTGGCTCTTGAGTAGGTAAGATGTATCCACCTCTGATGTGAAGGGGAATGTAGTCTAGTGGAGCACTTAGGAGGTCATAGGAACCACGAGCAGACACTGCCATACCCTACATAGGTAAAAACACAAGTATCAATTATAATCTATAATAATAATTTATTTCCAATTGATCAAAAGTGATCAGCAACCCCCATAAATCAATCTAATTAAGTAGTGAAGGAGTAAGTTGTGGTGGTTAACATTCTCTGGAGTTGGAAAGGTATCATCGTATGTATACTTACATTATTCAAGATGATGTTACAGAGATTTAATGTAAAGACGGCATAAGCAACTTGAAACTAGAAGCTATTATAGTGTCGTATAGTGATGTCAAAACCTCAGAGATAATTACGTAAAGGGTATTTCCCCACTCATGTGATAACCATTGTCATGAAGCAACTATAAAAGATGTAGTGGAACTGGTTCAACAAAGTAATTTACAGGTAGAAAATCAAACAAAACAGAAAGGAAGGATGGATATACTCACTGTGTAATAATCATACCACTTAGCATTTGGGAAGTATGCATTGACAGCCACTGCACCCTGTATAGGAGAGTATGGTATGTGAAACATTAGGACATTCTTATAATACTCAAAAGTGATCATAATACTTTAGGGAATTACATCTGAGTATTCATGTATACTAGAATACACTATGTGAAGTCTCAAGACATTTCATGTAAAATTCATATCTGATCATACAGCTTAGCAGTAGGGAATAATTTATTAACAGTCACTGTACTCAGTATGACAGTGTATTGCATGTACAACCTTAGAATATTCTTAAAACTCACATACCATACTCATACCACTAAGCACTGCATGGGGAATAATGTGTTAAAAGCATGGTGTAGCCATGGGGAGAGGGGTCAGAGGGGGGCTTAGGCACCCCCCTCCCCAGATATCTGTCATTCCCCTTAAAAATTTAAATGCCTGCCCCCTAGAAATGCATTGGGCCCCCTAAAAACAAAAGTCTAGCTATATACCCCTGGTAAACAGTATCTGCTCCCAATATTGCAGAGTATAGTATGAGAATCCTCAATATGCAATTCTCATGATACATACAAGTTAGTAGAAAACTATTAGGAAACTTGTGAAAAATGAGCTTAAAGACCCAATTCATCAGATATTTGTACCATTTCATGCATAATCATCCTTTGCAGTGTAAATTTACACTCCAATTCATTACAAGGCAACTTGCATTTCCTAATATATGCCAATTGCCTAGCCGTATATTTTACGATGATTTCATTGAGGTTTTCTGTTCATTTAAAACGTGTCACTAAGAAGGGGGGGGGGGGGATTGTGGACATATTAATCAAAGCTTACAAACCTCATCGAGGACGGGAGAGATCATGAAAGCTGGACCCCAGAGAAATTGTCTGTCAATAGTCATAGCGCCCTCATCATCGTAGAATCTATGAGAGAGAGACAACGATGAAGATGGTAAAGCATCATTTAACAGATGAGAGTACTACTAGCAGATATGACACAAACCCTCTATGGAACAAGATAAGGATCTGCTATGGATACAGATGACATGTTTACAGTGTATTACAAAGGACAAACAGTAACCTTGAAGCCTACACTTTGGAGCTGATGTCATTCATCAATTTAGCCTTAAAGGAGCATTTCAACAGTTTTAAATGTGAATGTATTAATGAAAACACGAAAAGCTGTAGCAAAATTACTACGACTCAATTTTTTTTATTTTCTTGGTCTAGAACAAAATGAAACCAGTCATCCTTCGGGATAGACATAAAAAGTGAAATATGAAGTGTCCAAATCTAATAAGAAAACGGTACGTACTAGGTTTGGTTACTACATAGACATCACCCTACCCCAACCCCTCCCCCTCCACCCAACCACACAAACACAATCAACTGCTTTATGTATGAATCAGCTTCACAGAGGCAAGGATGGAATGGATCATAAATTCTTTCTTACTCGTGAAACAAGGGCCTCATAACAGTGGTCCCTGATAGATGTGAATGGTAGAATAGAGTGTAGAGATATGGCAGCAAGCTGTATCGAATCTCCAAAGTTTCCCTGCTCACACGAGCCAATTCTGGACCCCAAACAGCTGGATCTTGCTCCTTTAGGATATCGAGCAAATGCAAAAAAAAGCTATTTTATACATAACCTAATGGCATTATAAGCTCACTCATTGCTTCTGGTGGCAGAGAATTTGGCCAAAAACTTATGGACTGTTTTTTTGCATGTACTTCTTTGTTTTGTGTAAACCAATGACTTTCCCCTAACGTGTATTTCAGTTTTAGTAAAATTGTTCTATTTTGTTACATTTTAATTGCTTTTAGTGCCTTGCTACGTTACCTGAAACTGGTTCATATAAATGCCATGTATTATTGTAGACTAGTTTGTAGACTAGTTTTGGCAACTTCAAGGCTATTGAAATAGTCTAGATCTCCCTCCCATTTTGAGCAGGCCAATATTAAAGAGAGTTTGTTATTTTGAATATATTTGGATAATTGGATTCAAATACTGGTTGAGTCAGCCAATCTACACTGGTTAATGACTTTCTTTCTAATTCCTTACTCCTGTCAAAGATTCCAGAACATTGGTGTAAGAACAGGGGTATAGAGTGATGCTTGGCTGCGCATCTGTTGTATGCGCTGTATGTCAGCTCCAGTGCTAACCAAACAGAACTGTTGTCTATGTTGTTCACCAAGGCTAGGCTACCAGACTACCACACCAAGGCATTGGAGCATGAAGCCGCTGCAATGTCACCGAAGAGATGTGACAGACCATAACTTTCGAAAGGGTAGTTAATTAACTTTAATAGCCACTCGAAGTATTAAATTGCTTCTCATTTTGAGCGTGTAACTGTATGGGAAAAGTTCAACCTCTCCCAAGAACCCCATATATAGCTTGGGATGGAAACTTATGAAACATCTCCCCCAAAAGGTGTGAAGCTGACTAATGGTTTTTTTCAGGTCTGTAATCTCCAGGCAATGGAAGGCACGGACATATCGCAACAATTGAAACAAGTGAACTCACCTTCCAATTCAATCCATTGTGGTTCCTTGAGAATGTGTAGAATGCACCGAGCTGCATCCAACGTTGACACATTTCTTCGGTGCTGTCTAAGTTGAAGCCACAGATATCGGCACCAATCTGAATAAGAATGTTTAAGATACTACTGATTCCTCTGTTAGAGTACGAGGATCGAGCAAGACACTGGCGCTCAAAATATCAAGTAACCAAAGTAGTTAAATAAAGAAAAATTTAAAAAGGGGTAAAACAGAATACTTGAACAAAAATATTTATATACCCTTTTAATGTAACACCTGTTATTTTTTTTCGTGGTGGCAAAATTTAGTGATATTAATCTTACTATGTAGCTTTTTTGGTTTTCAAGATATTCACTGTATCATTAAAGCAGCGATAACATTTAGCTCCACAGTCCAGACCAAACATTATTATGGATTCATTGTTTTATTAATTCTAGCAAATAAAAAAAACAAAAGCCAACAGTGTTCCTTTTTAAGCTACATGGAAACAGAGGAGCACCCATGGATGACATCCAAAGCCATTTGTTTGTTAACGCATTGTTATGTTGTTTGAAGTAATAACAGTGGTTTAGTTCTTCTACTGGGTTTTAGGCTGCTTTTCTATGGAGCTGACTAAATGGTATGCTAGACTCAATGGTCCAGCCACTTTAATAATATATCTGCTAGCAATGATCAAATGGGTGAGTTTCAAAAAATAACGGCCATTAACTGGCAAAAAGTGCATAAGTGTGGCATAAATGGCATAAATGTGGTATAAAGTTTCATCCTAGACTAAAAAGAATAATCTACCTGGATTAACAGCAGAGTGCTTTTTACCTGTCTAAAAGATATCAAAAATTAGTTTTGAACATAAACTCATCCATTCCACATATAAAGTACATCAGAAATGGAACTCAAAATATACTCACATAAGGAATCCCAAACATGTTGAATTCAAGTGAGCCTGTCAAGGGAAAGAGTATATAAAAATCATTCTTAAAACAAATGCAAACAAAAATGTAATTCACTGTTTGTTGTTTACGACAACATTTTCAATTTTTCAGAAAACTTACAAGTGTCTCCAGTTATAAATGGAAATGCAAGTAAGGGCTCTTTCATTAGCCATTTTGCCTTGCAATAACAATTGGACTACAAGGCAAACCATGATGTTAGATGCTTTCATACGAAAGTGAAAACATCAGAACTGACACTAAATATCTATAACAGATTCTAGCTTCTGAAGTTTCTTATCAACTTCTACAATTATCTGTAAAAACAGATTAGCTGGGAAAGCGTAAATAGTAAACCCTCAAACTTGACCATCAGAAGTAGGAATTTCTTCAAGTTACCATTCGAACCTAGTTATAATCGTTCCCATATATCTTTTAGGTTTTTACTTTGTGCTTTTTTGTCTTTATGAATATACCCAAATCTGACACAAAAAGCAATGTTTCCAGTAGGAATTTCTCCCAGTTACCATTAGAACTCCAGCAATTATTGACCCCATATTTTTTTTAAGTTTTTACTTTACCTTATTTATAGTTCTTTTTCTTCCTTTTTTATAAATGTACCCAATCAGACACAAAATGCAATATCGTTTGCGATCCTTTACAATTTTTATTAATTGCAGAAATTTATATTTACACACCGATAATGGAATAAGCAAGATTGGACCATTTACTCCAGTTGTCTCCTAGCCAATGTCCAGCATACTGACCAATTCCTGGGAAGGTAGATCTGCTGATCACGATACCCCTCTTTCCACCAATAGCAGTCCTCATAGCCCTATCATGAATATGAAAAACTTTCTTAAACATAACAGACTTATTGAATATGCATGTCCTGATATCACAACTACTATCTACATGACATATGATGATCTTTCTAAAAGAAATTGGAAGAAAATTAACACTAAATTTGAAGCTGTTGCACTTCAGCAACGATGTGTTGTTTTCTTGTTGAAATTCCAGTATATTTTTATGACTAATGAAAGGGGGAAGCTTTTCTAGGAATCCTGCCTAAATTTGTATTCATCTCATACATAGTGTTTTTGGGAGAGCTTATACTAACGGTACTGTCTGCATGGCTTGAGACAAGCCGTAAAGGCTGTGAACGTCGTAGTGCAGTTGGCTACCGTTGTCCTGAGTCGAGTCGGGACAAGTCGTTTTCTCTGCCAGGACTGATCCGAGGACTCCTGTAAACAAATGAAGAAGAAGAACGACATAACAATCACGAAAATAATATAGATGCAGCGTTGCCATGGTAACACTCAAGAACATTTCAGATTTCGACATTAATGAGCAAATTAGCAAAGAGATCACTATCTATGTTTGGGAATCAAACTACTCATTTATTTTAGCATTTCAGCTGAGGTGATTGCAGAGGCCTATCAGCTTTATCTTTAAAACAAAAGAAAGCCATAAAAGACTTTATAAGTGTTAATGAACAGCCTATGGGATATAATACCAATATAACATTTTTACTTTTTTTTTAAATTTTTTACTCTGGGGTGAATATTGATCGCTGTCTGGCTGTTATCGGTCGTTTTCTCCTTATTTTAAATGGTGACAGGGATCCTTTGTCTCTACAAGGACAATATGACAAATTATGTAAATAAACTCTGACTCACAACAGGTCGCTACATTATGAGGATTGTATCTCTCAAAAACTCATTCTAAAAAGTAGTGTACTCCTTCAGTCTTCAAAGAAATCTAACAATTCAATCTGTAATTTAGCTAATTGACAATTTCCCCCAAAAGAATCAGCTGCATACTTCAATAGAATTGACAATTGACAACATCTTTGATTTGTTATTTCGTTTAAATATTATGTCTCAAACAACATGGCTGTTAAAATGACCTCAGCGTCTTGAGTCATGACCAGACTGAATGAAATGTTTATAAACCAGAAAATAGTCATCAAAATATGAATTATTTATTGATTAACCAGTTTTGATATTATCAGCGGCCACTTCTGTGTTTAGAGGAGGAATATAGTGAGGCAGATATGATGTAACTAAATGAACACAGCAACTAGAGTAAAAATGCATAAATTTATAAATATTGAAGGCGTATACGTTGGAAGAAGACTTTACTTACGAGGTTTGTATGGAGGGTTATTGTAGGTGTTGTAAGGGCAGCCATCTAGTGTACCATCCACAAAGTTAGCTGGTTCATTCATATCCTAATAAGACATAAAATGACTTAATATGAAGAAATTATTCAAAGATTTGAATATTGAATATGTAACAATAAGAGACAAGGGAATGAGGGCATTTTCTAGGACCAAAGTCAGCTTTGCAGCTACAGGGACCAAGACGATTTTAGAAGGGGGGATTTATTGATATAACATGTGGCTGGGGGGCGGGGAGGGAGGTATATACTGCTACGGTTGCGTGGATAAATGCGGTGGCATTATTAGGAGCAATGACACCTAGCATCTAGGAGGGTTGTGGGTTCACGCTCTGGCTGGCTAATATAAGGCAGAACCTTGCACTCATTAAGGGGCAAGCAATGACATCATATAACACTAGCCAATGTTGCAGCATGATTAGAGCTTACTTTGATGGGCTTTAGCCAAAGTGTCGTACCCTAATGTTGTACCCTAATTTGACCCCTCCTGTGTCTTGACTGCAGCACTGATATCTTCGACAGATTTACCAGCATATTTCATGCAGGAGATTGTTTAGTACCGTTTGACCTTTTATTTAATATAACGTAATACTAATATATGATACCTTTGTAAATCTCTTGGTTCCTATGACTGCCATAGAAACAAACAAACACATTGGAGTAGACTTGAAAATTACACACCCATGAAAATACAAATGTTGCAAAAATGACTAAATAATATTAAAGTATGATGTTACCTTCCTCACAGAATTGAACAGGTGCTATATATAGTTCACTACGATTTGTAGCAGACTTTTAATGGGATGGCTCTACTGTTAAATCCTGAGAGCTCGGCCTCTAGTCTGTGATCTATCATACATATGTCTCTTACAATCTACAGACTACATAATGACGTATTCTACACGTTACGAAAAAATGTAACTTACAATCCACAGGCCATCATAGTCTATAACATTATGGAAGTCTGAGCACTGTTTCGTCCACCAACTTTGTGTACTGGCCAAGAAATAATCCGGAAAGTAACAGGTACCTGGTGGCCACACCTACAAGACAGTTCAATAGACCAGAGGTGAAGTCTCAACTTGTAGTAGGTACGAACATGATAAACGTTAACATATGAAGATCAATTAATGGGATGAATTAACAAGATATCGATTTGTCACATTTGATAAAACTATTATTATGTAAAAACAAACAGCATATTGTACTTCAGCAGAAACAATTATAATAATTATATAACATATATATATTAATATATATATAATTTTTACTATATAAAATATATATATAAAATAAGTAATTAAAGTACACCCTTCACCCCATCATAAATTACAACCATTCTTAGTAAAGAAAGTATGAATGTTTTTCTTAAAAGACAGCACAGAATCAGAATTAACAACCCATTCTGGCAAGATATATCACACGTTTCGGTAACACCCAATGGGGACAGTCTTTTAATAAACTGTACTGTAAATGTCAGCATTCAAAGCACTAGTACTGACAGTATGGATATCACGTTTGTAAGAAATAAACATTCAGAATTGTTCATACTGCAAATACTATTGCTGAAGCATGACATGAAGTACTACTGTATAGAGTGGTAATATCGATAGAATCAGATAACGATTAGAAACTGTTCATACTGTCCATATGAGTGCTTTGAAGCATGGTATGAGAGGACAGTATAGAGTGGTATTAGCATTAGAATCAGATAACGATTAGAAACTGTTTATACTGTTCACATTAGTGCTTTAAAGCATGATATGAGAGGACAGTATAGAGTGATATTAGCATTAGAATCAGATAACGATTAGAAACTGTTTATACTGTTCACATTAGTGCTTTAAAGCATGATATGAGAGGACAGTATAGAGTGGTATTAGCAATAGAATCAGATATAAGGAACAGGAACTGTTCATACTCTCAGTATGAGTGCTTTGAAGCACAACATAAAAGTACAGTATAGAGTGGTAATAGCATTAGAAACTTGTCTGAATTGGCTTTGTAGTAAGAAGTACTTACTTTAGCTGATGCTGGAGCCCCTGCGTGCTGCACCCATATATTTTCAGTCATACCCTCCTCGTAAGCCGGGTAGTTACTGACAGTGATGTCGATGCAAGGATCCTGTCAAGAGTTATAAAATAGCATCAACAGATATTAAAGCAGCATTTTGCGTTTGGTTGCCGTTTTCTACTTTTTTGACATGTCCATCAAGTTTTTTACATATATCAATCACAAAACAGCAAACTAAGATATCAGCCAAGTTTTTCCCTGCCAACATCGTTAATTGGCGAGTAATTAAGGATAATTGCAGAGAATGAGAAAAGTATCCACGACAAAATTCCACATTTAAAATTAATCGCATACAGTACCCCAAACCCACTAGTTGAATTCAACCAATCAGAGATGTAGGTTTAGTTATGAGCCGTTGCTAAAAATAGATTCAAGACTTTGCGTTGGTACAACCAGGGAGTTGTTATGGAACTCCCTGGTACAACTGCCATATAGACTGTACACAAATCAAGCTTGGTGTTGTATTACGTATTGGTCAATGACGTTCGTAGTGTTTAAATATTTATATTATGGGCGAGGTTAATTGGGATCCCAACAGAAAATATCTTGGAGAAAAACAAAGTTGAAAATTTTTCGACTTTTATGTCACCATTTGAAGTAAGATTTAAATAGATAAGCTAGTTATGTATGTCGTTATGGCATAGTGGAGTCAGTGAGGTTGAGAAATATCATAGAAAAGGACGCAAAACTGCTGCTTTAAAATCTGCTATGTTCAATCTTAAGTCTATAATCAAAATGTACTTCGAGAAGAGGGTAACGTATAAGTTGGTTTTATACATTTTTTCAACATGGTTATATTTACCATGTCATTTCTATAAGTAAATTATTTTCTTATTTACAGTGATATAAAACAAGCTGCTATATATAGTAACCATGAAAGTTTGTTTTATACGACCAAACTTCAGTATTAAGCTTGATGGCTACATACCAAAATGATGATGTACTTCATTCCATAAGACTCATGAAGGGTGTTGACGTATGCCGGCAGCCCGGCAAAGTTCACTTGATCATAGGTGAAATCTCTCTGGTTATCCATATAATCAATGTCGCCATACTGAACATCCTGATAGAGGCAAGAGGAAACAGGAAAATATTACTAGCCTGGTAAAGATTCAAAAAGATCTTCCCCTTCAAGGATGTATCAAACAGGATTGTTTTCACATTGTCTCTTTTAAGTTCTAGTATAAAACTAGATAAAAATTATCAAGAATTTCAGTGGATCGCACGACTAGACATGATGATATGCAGTGTATTATTGTGCAATGTGGTCTCCTGGCAGATTTCTGAGAAAAGTACAAAAGTCTGGTTTTTATTTTGCGATGTACAGTATGTCACTTTAAAATTTTCACATGATCACTTTTGAGACTATATTATCAGACAGGAACTAAAAATCTGGGCAATATCATGTCTGGTGAATTTATTAAATATCACACATCCTGAGAGAGGTACAAATGACAGGTAAAATGATATTAATTTGATCCAGCATTGTCATGAAATGACTTCCATACCTTTGATGTCTTTAACTGGTTTTTGCATTGAATTCTGAATACATCATCAATATCATTCCATTTGACCACTTTATCAAAGGTTATCAATATTGGAGCAAAAAAAATGTGCAATCATGTTTTACTCCAGCACAATTTACTTCAATGTTTTGGAGTCATTTGGAAGATAAACATCTAGAAAGAGTATTTTAGCAGATTGTAAGCTGAATGTGATACTGATGACCACAAAAATGCATGATTTAGTGACCAAAGCACAAGACTTAGTGACCAAAGCACAAGACTTAGTGACCAAAACATGTGACTTAGTGACCAAAACATGTGACTAACTGACCAGACATGTGACTTAGTGACTAAACATGTGACTGTGTGACCAGACACACATCTAGTTGACTCTCAAGTTAGAGAAAAACAAATTACATATCATAACAATACTTATGAAAAGAAAGAATTAATAAAAGAAAACGGAAACAGGTTGAAAATTAGAAGCCTTACAAATGGGATGTTGTAAGCTCGCATGCGATCAACTGTTTCTTGAAGGGTTTGTAAGGTATTGTAACCGTAGCGACAGAGCTGGAATCCTAGAGACCAATATGGTGGCATGTAAGGTCTGCCAACTGCCTGAAATGAGAAAGAATTGCTCATGCATGTATTCAATGAATACGTACATATGGTATCTGATAACTTCGCATACGATCCACAGTACTCTTCAGAACGGACTGACTTCCGTATCCCCAACGTGAAAGTTGAAATCCCAAGGACCAATATGGAGGAAAGTAGGGTCTGCCCACTGCCTGTTCATAACACAAAAATGTTTAATTAACAGAAATGCCTACACAGACAATTATGGGGACCAAAAGTAACTCCGCCATGATGGCCTGACTTCTAGTAGATCTAAAGCTGATAATGAAATAGCCTTCCTCATTAATCTATTAATTCACCAACGCAGAAAACAATTTTGACTCAAACTTCCAATTTACATAAGTATGAAGCATATACTGTACACAATGAATACAATATGACACAAGAGCATATTCTGTGTGCCAATTCATATACTGTAACTGTCAGAACCAAAACTAACTAAAAGTTTGCTGCTAAAACTCTCTAGCATTCCAGAATTAATTTGTCTAGGATGACAGTTCAAATTGAGTTGGAAATTAAGCAATGAAAACTAGTTTTATTTTTTGTGAAAACCAAATATAATTTGGGTATCACAAAATAAAAAATAAAACATTTACCTCAGTGTATTGGGACACAACATCTTCTGGAGTTGGCCCAAGGAAAAAGTAGAAATCTAATATTCCTCCAATTGTGCGAAAGTTAACATAAGGAAGTGGTGACATTTCCACATCTGGAAGGAAGAGTAAAGAAAATTGAGCATTTAAACAAAAATGAAATGCCCTAATATAAAGTACTTACAGCTCTGTGAAGTACATAAACTATATTATGTTCTTACTATGGACCTCCCATCTTTACGAGGAACAATGCTTATTTGTCATCAACACAGCATCTTAGTTAAAAAGGAATTTATTTTAAACTGGAAAGTTCTGTCAACAAACAACATAGTACATCTAGGCCTTTTATAGAAAATTGCCAGGCATCATATGAATTTTGACATTTTTTATGAACCCTTGAGTTGGCATAAAATATTGCACAAATTGGGAATAGCATGTTTTTATTGTGTACTACAAAAACTTAGTCATACATTTTTGCTGGGAGTCTATGGGGCATACTTGAGTTGGAAGCAAATCTAAAACTGTCCTAAATACCAACAAACCATGCTGCTCAACTAACTAAGCTTTAGTAATGAACCATTAGCAGAATTGGTTGGAAATACACAATGGGAACTCAACTTTTCCCTCATATTACCGAACTTCATTCATAGATTATACATGTATAGTCAGTATTGCTAATTTCGGACACCTACGAATTTCGGACACCCCTAAGAAATACACGATTTCACCATGACAACCTACAGGAAGAGCCAAATTTCACCAAAAAGT